>JAKLMW010000080.1:0-64324 GCA_022813215.1 Talaromyces ruber | reverse complement strand
ATCTTATATTTTAATAATTCTATATATTTCTATCTATAATAGAAATATAAAAAGTTTTTTATTTAGTTTTTATTAAAAAATAATTTTATTTATAAATATTATAAATCTTATTTTAAGATTAAGAATTATAATATAATTTATAAATAAAAATTATAAATCTTAATAAAAATCTTATTATAATAAATTATAATATAATATTTTAGTCTATATTATTAATTTTCTTATAAGGATTTATGGTTTTCCTCTTATATAAAGAGTTAAGAAAGAATTCCTAGACGTCCCTAGCTAGATATAATTAGACCTCTGCAAGTCCCATGGGACTAGTAAAAATCCAGTCCTAGTCCTATAGAACTAATTTCTATAGGACTAGATAGAGCATCTTAATCCTATCTATAAAAGTTCTATAGAATTTTATAAAATTTCTAGAATTAATTATAATTTAAATTTTTATAGATAATATATTTTCTAATAGAATATTATAATCTATTAAATATCTATTTTATATCTTTTAATTAATATAAAAAATACTTAGAATTTTCTATAAATAATAAATCTAATATATATTATATTTTTAATATTTTTTAAAATTAGAGTAATTATTATTATTTTTAATAAATTTCTAGAGTTAAAATTATTTATAGATAATCTTATAGGACTAGATAACTATAGATATAAAGATTCTATCTATTTATAGATATAGAGATTAGTTCTATCTAATATCTATAGACATCCATGGACAGTCCTATAGGCATAGTCCTATAGGACTTGTAGAGGTCTAGATATAATAAGTTAGTTAAATAAATAAATAAATAAATATATAAATAGCTATTATAATTTATTATTATTATTTATAAATAATTATTTCTTAGATTTTTTTTAATTTTTAATATTATTTCATAAAATATTTTAGTATTCTATAATTAAAATAGATTTTTTTCTTATAAATTTATCTTATTTTTCTTTTATTAATATTATATTTATTTATATAATAATAATATTATTTTAATCTCTAGTTTTTCTTTTAAATTATATTTATTTATCATTTTTAAGATTAATACTAGTAATCTTTTTTTTCTATTTATTATATATAAAACTATATATTAATCTATAATATAACTTTTATTATTTTTTTAAAAATATTTAATTATAATATAATTTATAAAATTTAATTCTTTATACTATTTTTTAGATTATTATAAAATTAGTTTTATAATTTTTAATTATTCTACTTTAAATATTTTAATATTTAAAATTTTTTTTAGATATAATCTTTTATAGATATATATTATCATATATTTTTGATTTAATAAATAATTTCTAGCTTCTTATTAACTATTTTAAATAATTAATAAAGTTAATTTTTAAAGTATATAAAGCTATTAAATATATTAATTATCTTAAGTTCTAATTATTTATTATTAGCTATTTTAATTTAGTTAATAATATAAAAAATAAACTATTTTATTACTTCTCTAGTGTAAAAATTTAATATTATAAGAACTTTATCTGATTTAATTATAATCTTTATAATATTATTATTAAAATAAATTTAAAATTAAATTAAAAATATTTTAAAAATATTTTTCTTTTTTAAAAATAATTCTATCTTTTTAATTTTAATTATATTATAGATTAATATTATTCTATTCTCTTATTATATTTCTAATTTAAAGATATATTATATTATATTTTTTTAAATACTTCTTTTCTTTATTTAATATCAATATTATTAGTTATTATAGTTTATTCTAATAAGATTAATAGAAATTAATAAATTTAAATTCTTAAAAGCTTAAAGCTAATAATTAAAATTTAAAATATTATCTTAATTAAGACTTTTTTTTTTAAAAATAAAAGTTTTAAATTATTATAAATTAAAGTTTTATAAATATCTAGATTAAAGAAAACTTATTGTTTAATAATAATTAAATAATATTCTAATAATAAAAAAATAAAATATTTAAGTAATAAATAAGATAGCCTAAATTAATTTAAAATAATAGAATAAAACTAAATATATAATAAATAAGTATTTTATTATATCTATTTTCTTTATATTATTAATATATTATTTTATAATACTAATCTAAAACATTAAATTATTATTCTATTCTATTAGATTATTATTTTATTATTTTAATCTTTAGTATATTAAGTGATTCTATTACTTAGAGTATTTAAAGCGTTTAGAGCGCTTAGCATACTTAGTATTCTTGCTATGCTAGGATTATTCCTATCTGGATAATCTATTTTCCTGCATACTTATTGGCTGAGTTTCAATGATTCTCTGACACTTGGGTCGAAGGTCTCGACCCAAAACCCAGCAATCAAAAATATATAACCCAGATTTATACATAAAGATGCATGATTATGCCAAGACCTTCCTAATTAGGACTACTTATACATAGTTATGCATGAAGTTGGGTCGAAAATGGGTTATTGGGTTCTTGGCAATGCCGAGATTGGGTCGAAAGTTGGGTTATGCGGAAGTCTATTTATTATTTAGTATTTTAATATATAATTTACTACTAGAGAGAGGCTAGAAAATTAAATATTTTATAATCTTCTAGTCTTAGAGAATTGAGAATTTAGAATAATTAGATATCATATTATATATAATTTTAGTAGTATTGATGTGTTACTGTACTTCAGGAACCTTGGAGGTTGCAACAGTAGGAAAGCAGATACGAATACCAAAGCGGTGAGCACAGTCCAGCGACCTGGACTTGGCCGGTGGAACTCGTCCATAGATTGTGACCAGTCATGCCGTGCCATCCCACTCAGCACTACATACACTACTCAACTTAACACCCTGTTTCTGCGAGTCTGCTACTTCCGTCTCCTCGAATAGATCGTGCGTCTTTTCACCAGCCGAGACGGAATTAACCGGTCTGCTCGGAGAGTTGCCATTGGTAGCTCTCATGTCAGTGGTCAACAACTCGCTTTCACATGCTCCGCCAATGCCCAGTTGATCCCGGTGCTCCACTTCAATACTCGACGTCACTCTTCTAACTAAGGTGCGACCAACCGTACTCTATCCCCAAAGGACAATCACTGCCGGCTGTCTTGAACGAAATGGCTGCTCTATATGACTTATCTTCACGACTGACTGACTGACTGTCAAACAGGAATTACTAGCCACATTCCTCGCAATATGAATCACCCTGATCTCGGGGTTTGATGATGAATGCACCTTCCATTGTCTCACCTCATGCGATAAGGCACGGGCAGTCATTATAAGGACTTTTCAACCTATCCTCGATCGAGAATGGCAAGCGATGTACGCAGGTTCAAGCTGGAGTTGGTCGAACAATCAGCTCGGTCGAACAAATCACCAAATGCACGCTATTTAGACAAGTCCACTGCACCGCTTGATCCATCGGCCTCTGCAGCATCTACAGACTCACCAATCGAAACAAAAAATGAGCAAAGGATCATTGATAAACCCATGCCCGCATCGGCGGAGGCTGGAAAGCCGCGACGATTTTTGCCACAGCCGATGGAAACCTCATCCCGATCGGCCAAGAAACAATCTGATGCCCTAGAACATGGCCATAGAGAGAAAGATCCAGCCGAATCTCCAGATGCTCCATCAGCCAGTAATGGCTTACAGAGTGGACAGCACGCTCGCTTTTTGCCTCAGCCCGTTGAGGTAACACATTCGAACAATAAGGGTGCTAAGCAACATAGAAAAAACAACTCGGAATCCCGGGAGGATGATGCCAAGGGCAAGAATATGAAAGCCCCTAGGCGCTTTTGCCCCGAGCCTATTGAAACAATGAAGTTAAGTAGACGACATCCGTCTAAACAAGATGACCAAGAGTCTAGCAGTAATAGTACAGGCCGGAACAGCAGCGCTGGCCAGACGACACCGCGCAAGTTCGCTCCTCAACTAATCGAAACTGGGAAGCGATCTGTTCGTAGAGCGGATACTCTACCGATACAAAGTTCTTCTAGAAACCTTGGTGGTGGATCTGTCCCCAACGATCCGCCACCTCGACCGCACTCGCCTCCTATTTCTAAAGCCCAGCAGATCGTTGCGGCCAACGAGTTGTCCATGGTACCACCAGAGTCACGCTTTTCATATGCAAGCCTATTGCAACGACAAGAAGGTAGACGCCATTCATTTCGCGTCCCCGATCTGCCTGCCATTCCATCAAACAGCAGTGAAGGCTCAGATGATTCCGATACACCCTCACTATCTACCACACCGTCAGCTTCATCTGACGGCAGCACTAGCAATCGATTCGCAGCAAAGACTCGATTCAGAGAAAGTTGTGATGAGCGTTTCTCTGGATATCTTCTCTCTTTGGCGGCACGTAGCGCTGAGAAGGAGCTTCGGGACCAAGCATTGGCAGCATTTCCCAATGAACAGGTTCACCAACCCGTCTCTCATTTTGCCATTGATGGTGATGAGGATTTTGGCAACGAAGACGAAGAGCTTATGCCGGGTGAGCCACGGATCGTGAGCAGAATACATCCTGTTCTACGTCGCGGATCAACGGCCGACCTGTCATGGGAATTGGAACAGATGCGACGTCACAAGGAAGAAGCTGAGATGAAAGACCTAGGTGTCTATGAAAGTGACGCGCACGAGTCTAGATTCTCAGCCGCTGCAATTTCTTCTAGACAACAGAAGGTGCCAGAAAATGAAAGCTCTGTCTTTGCTGGATGGCGGCGTGATCTCGAACTGTCCCAAATGCGGCATGCAGCCAGTCCACCGATGTTGGGCAATGACATCATCTTCCCCTTTAGCGTGTCTCCTCAGGGGACTGCCACTGAAACCGATCATCTACATGTGCACCATGCAGAGCCAGAGCCCGTGGATGATGGGGACCAAGCCGGTCTATGGACCGATCATACACACGCCGAGGATGAAGAGAAACCAGGTCTATGGATGGGATTGTGTCACAAAGACGAAGGGGACGAAGAAGACCTTCATTTTCACCGAGCTAGAACTGGTATTGCCACACCGAGACCGTCCAACGGTTTTGGGTCCAGTTTTGACATGAGGGACATGGTAGATGATGAGTGCGCTTCACCGGGATCGAATCCATTAGAAATGACCGATGATCCCTTGGACATTATGGACGTTGAACCGGATGAAGATAATGCCATAGAGCGTGAATTCCACGATGGCTTCATCACCCAGGTCTACAATTACCTTTCGCTGGGATACCCATCTCTAGCACGCTGCTTTGATATCGAGTTGAGCAAAATATCAGGTATACCGGTCTCGGAATTGCGGCAAGATGACCTCACTGCCGAGGCGAAGGGTCATGTCATCTCCTCTCCAGGTCGTGCTTCGAATCAGACGAATAAATCTCCTGCAACACCGGAGACCTGCATGCGATGGAAGGCACTGAAATTATACATTCACGAATGGGCAAGGCAGCAGCCCGAAATGGGTATTCCCATCGATGAAAGCCTTGATGCCTGGGGTGTCATTGAGCGGAGAGGAAGTTGGGCAATTTAGATGGATAATGGGACGGAGAGAAATTCTGCTTGCGAATTATCAGTCGATAATGAGCGAGCTTTGGGATATATATATAGTACATAGATTGGATCACCGCTGAGGAAGAGGGAGCTAACCCTCGACCGCTTGAAAGGTTAGTTGTCACAGTTGTATACACCGCTAGTACATATACTACTTATGAGAGTTAATGATAAGAATAAATTCGGCTTTCCTTGATATCGACTATGTGCTCTGTAGTATGAAATGATTTCATTTAAATGAGTGAAAAGTAATATTGACGGTATTTCTCCACGATGGCGATGCATCATCCACTCCTGTAGCAAGATGAAGCAAACACTCAACAAGAGACATGTTAAATATAAAGTTAATGGTCAAAGCGCAGCCCACAAATCCCGTCAAGTACCTAAAGATATACAACCTGCATCGTAGGTGAATTGATTAAATAACGCCATAATCCGAACCATCACCTCCGTTCTCAGCCTCAAACCTACTTGGCGATGCCCCCTGTGACTGCAACTGTGACTGCGAATGCAATAGATCCGCCCTAGTAGCAGCCGTGACAGGTCCGGAAGAGGACATGGAGTAATTGCTCCCTTTTCTCGTCCTTTCATGAACCAAGCCGGGGATGATTCGTTGTTCGGGAAGACTTGCTCCTGGTCCGCCCACTGCGGCTAAGGATGGGGAAGAGGATAGTAATTCCGGGGATACAGGATCAGGGAGGAGAGCACCGTGTTGAGAGAAAGAATTACTTAGGCGGTTGTGGTGGAAGTGTCCCAAAGCACGAGGTGGGATGACGGGGGATCCGGCTTGGGAGACTGATGCGGTTGTGGTAGTAGGCGCGGTGATTGTGTGAGGAGGCTGATCTGAGACTGCCCTCATGTGGCCCGGCGTATTGTTCATTGAGCCCATCGATGCTGATATGGGGGTTCCTCGCTCGGTTGCACCGCCCTTTGCGCGAGGCAGACTTCTCGGTGTTGCGTATCTCTCAATTCTAGGACATATAATTAGTATGTTGTTCTCCCCTGATCTAGAAAACAAGTGGTAAAGGGAAACTTACAGAGATAACTCAGCGACAAACGTCTCGTATCTAAACGCTTCTCTAAGATCAGGCACATTACTCTTAGCGACATTGTTCCCGGCAACACCAGGTAGATAGCACTGAGGACCAAGCCATCTCTGTTTAAGTGCAAGCTCAAAGCCACTCTGACCGACGGAATTCTTAGCTAACTCGCACATATCAACAGCACTAAGCTTGTAGATCTGCGCCGCAACAGCGTATTCCTCCATCAATGGTTCCTTTGTAAACGCAAACTGGAGCGGGTCGTCCGTGGACAGGGAGACATTCAAACCCTTTCTGAAGAAGCTCGCGAAAGGATTTTTATCGTAGGTCAAGAACAGTGCGTTGTTGCTTAGAGGCGACATTGCAATGCCGATTCTATCAAGATAGTACACGTATTGTAATAGCGGAACTTTTCGAAGATGAATGCCGTGACTGATACTGTGACAAGCAAGGAAGCCAGCTGCCAAATGGTCTGGATCTCCTGCTTCACCACAGTGAGGTCTTAGCACAAAGGTGTTGAACCCACGACGTTGCCTCCAAGTATTCAGTGACGCCATATTCGCAAACATGAAATAGATCCAGTAGCTATAAGGTGGGTTTTGCTTAGTATTCCAATCGCGGGGAATAGGATATTTTTTGTAGAGCCGGCGTTCTGCTTTGCTTTCGTCATCCACACTGTCAAAACCGATGACGCGTTGTAAGAATATGTGCAGTTTTGGATGACTGTTGGGATCTTGTGTTACTTCGAACAGGGGTTGGAAGAGATTCTTGATGACATCCTCGAAATTATCGACCATGCCACTTGATTTGTACACGTCGTAAAGACGAGGAACTTGTATAAGCCAGCGAACATTGGGTGAGAACAGTTTGTTGTCTACGACCCACGCTGCTAGCTTGTCCCATTCTTCCACTGATCGTCCATAGATCGAGATACGCCATTCGGCCATCTGATATTTGCTTGATTCCAAATCAGATATGACTTCTTTGGTGATTTCAGCGAGATATCGGCCCTTTATGAAGTTGTCTGTCTTGAGGAAGATCTCACGAAGACGCGACTCTCCGACAGGGTTATACTTCAAGTTGAACTTATCAAATCGGTGAAATGAGTCTTTGTGTGCCTGGAACCATGCGTCAGACTTTAAGTGTTAGGCTTGTTAGGGAGGGTAATCTTACGTGCATATCAAGCGTATCAATACTCAAATCATAAGCCGTCAAATTGATACTCTCAAAAACCTCTTTCAAGGTCAAATGTCTGCCATCACGGAAGAGCACAACCTCATCTGGCGATTTCTTCATCTTGCTCTTGATAAATCTCAACAAATGTTTCTGGTTCATACACGCCGAATGATGTACGTGAGTGTCCACTTTCCTGACATTGTAAAAGTCCCTGTGCGGCACTTTCTTACTATCTGCAAGTTCCTGGTACTCGTTCAACAAAGTATGGAGCTGGAACTTTCCTTCCAGATAAGATAATCGTTTGAACGCAAAGGACTTGACGGGGCCATCAGTCGAAACTTCAACGACGACATCCAAATCCATGTAGAAATCTCTCAGAGACGGAATGCGAACAATTGGTTTCCGCTTTGCCTTCTCGTCTTCATTCTCGTAGACCTGATACACACTGGAAGAATCAAACTCGAATAATTGATTTGAGGCTTCTGGCAAAGGCAGCATCTCATCTATATCAAAGTCTTCTCCAATATCTTGACCCATCTTGCGTCTCTTCTTGGTCCGTAACGCTTCTGATTCTTGTTTTTGTTGCACTCCATCAGGAATTCCATTACCTCGAGCTGCTGCCTTTGCGCGTTCTTTTTCAGCATCCCACACTGGCTCTGGCGGGCTGGGATAGATCTGCCATTCAGGCGAATCCTTGGGATTTGCACCAGGACCCTGCAGCGAGAGTTGCATGTATTTGTGTCTCCGGTCTAGCAGATTCTGGATCTTGCGACAGACAATCTCCAATTCAGCGTTGACAGCGTCATCACTTGGTAGAAATCCTTCCATACCATGCTGCATACTTCCGCTTGTTCCATAAACTCCATACATCCCTTGTGGAGGCAGCGAGTACGGACCTCCGCCGACCTCTGTAGATGACGTGTGTTGGGTCATGCCTGGCTGTAGCATGTGATCTCTGGCTGAATGGTCGGCTGCTAGCACACTGTCTTCGTGCATTCGCGAATACGTTGGATGCTGATTGTTGCCACTGTCAAATAGACTCGTCGACGAAGCAAAGCCACCAATACTACTCTTGAGCGATCCGGTACTCGCAGCCATGCTGGGTGGTACCTCATCCCCCACCGCGATTGTGTTCCTCACAGGAATCGAATGGTGTGACAAGACGGGACTACCCCGGGAAGGGTGGTTGTAGTAATCCCCTCCATCATAACCACCACAGCCCACGCCACCCCGTGATGCAGCCTGTTGTTCCTCCTGGTGTCTCTGATAGAAAAGTTTTGCTTCGGCATGGCTCATGGACTTCTCGTATGCGTAGTTGTAGCTGTGCGTTCGTTTTTGTCTGTCTCGGGGAAGGAGGTCCTCATCTTGTGGGCCGACACCGTCCTCGTAACCACGATCTTCTGGAGACCCGGCATCGTCATTGCTTTGGACGTTGGCATCGTCGTCGTCTTCTATCTTGTTCGTCGGATTCCCATCTTCGGTGGGGTTCATGGCATGGATTGTAATCGGATTCGAGTATTGATAGCACGTGTAATTCCTCTTTTCTGTGTTCAACAATTGACTACAAACACAGAACTTCTAGAAAATAGTAGAAGAAATTCGGACTCGATCAGTTGCTATTGTCGTGTGTAAACGAAAGGCAAACCGCTCATTCCAGCAGTCAGATAAATTATTGGTGATTGAATATTCAAGCTAAGGTCGGCTCCAGTTGCTTGTTAAAGCTGACCGGGTGGAGGCGCCAAGAATGATCGATGGGCAGCTAACAAACCCTAACACTACCGTCTATCACTGAGCCATGTGGATGATTTAGCAGAATTAGTAGCTGATATTGGGTATATTCTATATCAAATTTAGAGCAATATTGTTACAGTGAGATTAAAGAAATACCATAGCTCCATCGCAATGCGAATCCTTCGCCAGCAATCATCAATCATGTTCGTGGTAGAACGGTCAATACTCCATGGTATCATCATAGTACGCCGGGTCGCGAGCATTACCTCCAGTTCTATAACTCCGTCTGCTATTCTCTCTTTCCATTCTGACAAATCCTTGACCAGCCGAATCGCGCTCCCGGGGAACCATGTGTTGTTGCTGCTGAGGCGGTAATCGGGACTGTTGAGCTCGCGTATCCTGTTCGTCATAGTAGACTGGCGGTGCATCTCGTGATATGTCTTCCTTGACGATAGAAGGAGACTTTGAACTGCCTCGAAGACCTTCTTGACGTAAAGCTTCATATCTGTCGAATCGACTCGTACCTGCATGAGGTGGCAGTTTACTAGATTCTATAGCGACACTAGAAGAAGTACCGCTAGAAGGCTTGCGTCCGTATGATCGAAGTTGAATTACTTCAGGAGATTTGGCGCCGTGTCTACCTTCTCGTAGAACTGTTTCGTGTGATCTAACAGATCCAGGATTATCACCCCATCGTTGGTTCCAGGAATCATCTTGACTGTAATATGACACAGCCGCCTCGTCACCTCCTGGGACACGACGCCGCGAGCCCGTATATTTTGAGAATGAAGATGACGAGTCGTTTCTTGATAGTTCCGAGCTCGTTTCCTGACCAGGAACGAGAGTACTTAGAAATTGATCCGCTGCGCTAATATCCCCAGCATTTGATTGAGAATCTTCATGACCAGGAATAACAGGAACGGCGTGGTTTGGGAGAATTGGTCCCTGTGAAGTTTCTTGCCCTTCAGTCTGTCGAGTGAGATTGGGTTGTCTCTCGACACGTTGCTGCTGCATTGATATATCTCCTTCGAATCTTTCCGTTATTATTGGCCGGTATCCATATTCGGGGCGATCTGACATAGTTGGCCGCGTTACCGGTATGTAGTATCTGTCATGATGTCTTGAGCTTAAATCGTCTGCATCATCATCTCTATAGTCATACTCGTGGTGTACGCGAATATAACGAGGAGATCGGGCTCGAACGATCATCCTACGAGGAGAGCGTGGCAGATAGTGAGCAGCACGATCGTAATTACGGCCATCATCATAGAGAGGCGTTGCAATTGGACTTTCATGTCGAGAACCCGGGTCACGTGAGACGTAATGCCTTCCTGATATAGCATCAATTGGGGTATCGTCTGGTGGAAACTCTCTCTGTCCGGGAACCGATGAATATTCAACTCTCTGAACATGGTGAATATTCGGCGAAGAATAATTTAGCCGCTGCTCTGCCATATATGCATGGTGCACAGCAGGAGAACGTTTGATCAGGAAAGTTTCCGGGGGGAGTTCTGGTAATGAAGAATCAAAAACACGGGGCAAGGCTTGGGCAATGATTCGCAACTTGAAATCGTCCATGCCAAGATTACGCGGCAATGATTTAAGTGTCGATAAGTCAGGAAGAGCAACCATATCTGTTTTCCAATCGGGGACAAGGCTTTTCTCCGGAAGATCTATGGGAGCGCCATGCTTGTCGTGGTGCAGATGCATTGACTGAAAATGAGTCAGAAGAGCTGGGAAATGATATAGCTTTGAATTTCGCAGGTGTGGTCCTGGCTCTTCATTCCCCTCATCAATGCAGCATTTACAGGCAAGTCCATTCAAACCACGCAATGGTTTCATTTGTGCACGACTATTCAGACCGTCCAGGAAAAGAGCAATGGAGATTTCGGAATGAAACACAGGCCGCAGAGTATTGGCCACATGATATATCGAAACATGGGCGCGGATGCTATTGGGTAGGTCCTTGATTCCCGAAGTCGCGTTCCAAACATCCCGAGCAACCCGGGCCACCATGTCCAGCTGATACTGATAGCTGTCCGGATTGGTAGCATTCCTGGAATGTCCGAGAGTACTACCATGTCCAGATTGTGGTAATTTATAGAGAAGACCTTGATTAGATGGCGAGGAAGACCCGTAAGCGGGGGACGGATACGGATGAGGAGCTTGGGAAACATGGTGCTGGTGATTCACAGGAACCACGTGAGCATGATAGGGAGAGCTGTATGCTGATGACAGATCAACGGCTGCAGAATCCATTGCTGGAGACGGTGGGGGGAACATATAACCAGGATAGTAGGGGCTGGTACGAGGCGACGGGGGCTGAAAAGGGCCATGCATGTAGGAAGATGTGTATGGACTTCTGAAGGGAGATCGTCCGTATGCAGCACGGGAAGAAGGATTCGAATCAGGAAGGATGGAGTGTCGTTGTTCGGGAGTTCCCATATAGATACCAGGTGTACCTTGCTGCCGTGGAAAGCTGTGCGGCGGATTGAATCCACTCTGGGAGCTAGCATGGAGCAGGGCTTTGGCAGCATTCGGATTGGGATGGAATGGAGGTTTCTCGGGCCACTCGGCGCGCCAGAACACTATCACATTTCCTGAACTTAAGGCAGTTGTGTGTTTCGCAGCGTAGTGTTGGACTACTCCTTCGAAGCCGTAGTATCTAGAATTATTTTCGCATCCATTGCAAAGGAACATCTCCTTTACCAATTGCTGGGTCAGAGGTTTGATCTTGTTGTCAAAAATCCACTTCATGTTCTCAAGGATCAGCTTGCGCGTGGGTGGTTCATCTGCAGAGTCCGATTTAACAGCAACGCCGGATGCCCGAGCGATAGCATCTTCCTCTTCAACGTGCGCATAGAATCTTGTTCGTACGTGCATCAAGACGTCTGCAGCAAATTGAGCGCATTTGTCTTTCGTGAGGGTTGTTCCATCGTTCCAGTTCTTTGTGATGATTTCGTCGGCATAGAGATTGATCTGGTCACGAATCAGACGCTGCGCATCCTCCCATTGATCATCCAATGATTGTTTGTCTTGCTTTGAGCGCGCTTCTTGCTGTCGACGTTCTTCCGTCTTAGCTTGCAAAAGCTGGGATTCTTTCAAACGCTCAATTTCTTTGCTCTCGGCCATTTCTCTCTGGGCTAGTAGGCGGGGTTTCAAATACTCCCAGTCCTTATCAGTTAGCTCATGGGGAATTTGTACTGCCGCTGTAAAAGAGTCCATATGGCTTAGGACAGCGGCCGTCAAAGGTGGGTGTAATGCTAAGCAACGTCGTTCGATTTCAGCCCTTCGAAGATCCTTTGCTTCGTCCACGTCACGTATACTTCGTTCGCCACGATTTTGTTGACCTTTCATTGAAAGGTTTGGGGGTAAATAAAGTGGACTGGATCCAGACCTATGACCGAAGTCTGCTGAAGAGGTTAGCTTTTAAGAAAAGCGATTGTTGGTAATGTGGAATGATATCTGTCACCAGATAATCATACTTACCATTGATTGATTCAGTAGGAGACCATGATGAGCGCTCTGACCCGGGTCTACCACGACCGTACAGAAGATTATTAGTAGCTTTCCTGTAGGTTCGAAGACGAGCTTCGTGCAAGCCACCACTATTCTCCCACTGCTCCCAACGGGCGGCATCGCTCAATTTCCTTTTTCCCATGCTTTCCAATCCCTTCATCCATTCTTCCAGAACAGCCGGGCCTAGTGATTTCACATGATGAAATTCATTCATCAATTGATCTATCTCCGAATTGGAGTAGTATTTGGAAAGGTGTAGATCAGTTGGGATATCGGCCAGGCGTAGAGTTACACTAGATACCATATGCATGGAGGAAGTAAGAAGCACAAATGAAAGCCCTGGAAGAAGGATACTGGGGAAGGATGACAAAAGAAGATCCACATCCTTTTAAATCGAGGCGTAAGCGACTTTGAGATTCCAAACGATAGAAAGACTCACCTTTTTTGTATGTTCAAGAAAACATTTTGAGCATGTCCTGATTCCGAAGGGCCAGAAGATTCGGACTCCATTTGTTCCTGGACCTCTTTCCCATGACGGGATATGACATGTAGGCAGCTGATTGGTGGGGTCATTCTTTCCACAAGTCTGACAAGTGGCTGTTCCAATTAGTTTCCACATATCCAATTCAGTCATATTGGCCAAAGGTCGTGGCATTCCAGAATAATATGACTTCCGGGCAGATGCCCAAATGAGATCGGCGGATAGTGGTTTCAGGATACCATGAGCCGAGGAAGAGTTCTCCGTCGGACCAGTCTGTTTGGATGCAAGAAATGAATTAAAAGTCTTGTTAACACGAAGCAGCGCGCCTAATGTTCTGGGATCGAGGTATGAGAAAATGCAATGCCAAATCTCCATAGGGAGCGGTGATTTGTCTGCTGTCTTGTCATGATCTAACCTGGGTTTTTTGATGCGTCCTGGGTTATCGTAACCAATATATATGTACCCATCAGGGTTTCCCTTGGAGGGCTCATCCGAGGGGCTATCAACATTATAGGCTCCTGTAGACGGGTATTGTTTGCGTTTACGTCCTGGAAAAGATTCTGTTGAGTCATCATGGGGACGACCGCCATCCTGCCTTGACTCAGCTGAGCCTATGGTCGATGCCTTCGTTTGTATGATCGGGTCATTATCACGATGAGAAAGAGACTCCATGTGTGAAGTAGTGACTCCTGTGGGATGATCTTCCAACATGCTGAACGCAGCCGAATCCATCAGGAGCGGATGGATGGAATGATAATAAAGCTAGACTGAAACAGCAGTCACAACTGCAAGTGATGCGTTAGAATGGCATACCCATGCATGTGCAGTCTGAATATCGTATTTCCGTTGGCGGTAGTCCAGGGTGGCAGATAAACGAAAATCAAGTCAGAAGCGAAAGCAAATCTGACAGAAACAACGTGTAGTCCACAGCGGGCCTACAACGAGAGTATAGTGATGGAAGGCTGTCACTCGAGATATCAAAGCTAATGCTGAACACACTACCACACGTAGGTAGTGCTCGGGAATCATTAGCAATGACGAGTCTCGGGTAATAAATCCACTCCGCCACAGAATATTCGAATGCCAACTCCCTTTGAGAGTTCGACGTAGTGCAAAGAGAAAACGAAACAACAGCAAGCTTTGAATCAACAGCCGGTAGGACCGATTGTTGGTGTCAAGAACAAAGACAACTAAGCAGAATGCGAGATCCACGCTCAGGGAAGTCCTGACGCGATGGGACGAACAAAGGAATCCATTATTCAGGGGTATATACGCGTCGAATGATCGTATTTGACGGGGGTTCCAAGCTGGCAGATTGAAGCATTCAAGGTGAAGCAAGGGAAGGAAGAAAAGTAAGGAAGAAGGCAGGCAGGATGGAGGGCGGGGCTCTTTGCACGTCAGCCTCACTTCCACGGGCCAATCATATGATGTCTATCTAGCCATTTTAGGACTAGCTGGTCACATTATGTGAATTGCGATAAGATACGGACGAGCTTGTCTTATCTCCCGACTTCCTTCCTTTTTGGGAGAAAAACATCAACAACGACGCGTTCACCTCGTCAACCTCGAATTCACAACACAAGCTATATCCAGATAGATGCTATATCACTGGTGAGTTCCGGGAACTAGAATGTCATATTAATCGTCTCTTCTACCTGACTCGGCTTGCCCATCCGCACCACGACGCGCCCTTGCTTCAAATCCATCACAATATTGAACAACGTCCCAAAAGTGCTGCTCCCAAGCTCATGTCGACAGATGGAAGCCGGAGAGTTCTTCTCATCTTCAAAAATCTTGAGTATAGCATCCCACGCTGGACCGTGACTCGGGTCGTCGGTCAGTTCGCGCATTCTTTCAACTCTGAAGGGAGAATCTTTCAGCCACTTCGTGGCCACCACCCCAGGATGCGTAAGAAGATAGTGATTTGAATGGATAACTCGTCCCTGGTTATCTTTCGGGATTTTCTGCACTGTCGTTGAAGATGTCTCAACGCCAAAGGCCTGGTTCTTATCGGCAACTAAAATGTGTGCTGAGGACGCCACCCCATACTTTTCAAACAGTTGAACAGCTTCACTAGCTGTGGAGCACTCCAAGGCAAGTCGCAGGGCTAGATGAACAGGTAAATGATCCGGGTCTACGCCTGGCGCTCTCAACGCATTTAGACAGACACCAACACCAGCATGATTGTATCCTATCTTGCCAATGATGCCAGCCTCCGTCATGATCCGAATGGTTGGCTTGTTAGGCTGCGTGATTTTCAGCAGGATCAGGTTTTCTTTCTGCTTTTCTTGCCACTGGACGAAGTGATCAGCATGATTCACCGTTTCGAGATGGACTGGCTACTTACATCCCAATTCTGACCGAGGAAGGCATTATCCTCTGAGTGCCATGCCAGGGAGGTGCAACCGTCTGAAAACTTGCCGAATGCAATCTCTGTGCGCACGTTTAACGCTACGATATCCACCAGTGACTGACCTGAGCCATCCGCAACTCCTTTTCGCCAGTCAATTTTAATGATGGGCAGGTCGGTATGTAGAGACCATCCTCTCCTACCTTTAATTTCTTCATGCAAATCTGGCCACGCCTTTTTGATTTTCTCCTCGAATGGTTGAACAGCAGTCCGTACGTCTGGCCAGGAAAGACGGCAGTGCTGCTTAAACATGTTCGCGTAGAAAGCGATGCAGCGAATGATTTTCTCTTTCGCCGCTGTGCCATGTTGTTTACCGATCTATCGAATTAGCCATCTGACTGCGGGCTCTTCTAGGATCATCTTGGACCTTACATCGAAGGACGTTCCTTCGCAGTCAAGTTGTTGCAACATGATGGAAAGATGGTCTCAAGAAAGATGCCGGGCAACTATGATTACTCTCAACGTCCCAAGGTAACCGCAGGATGAAAAAACAAGAATATTTAACTAGATTATCTTAGCAAAAGGGGATTAAATCACGGCTTTGAATGATCGCGCAAGTCCGTAGCCGATCGCCTAAGCCCACTGCCCCGCCAAAGCTTTATCGGCTCTATCGCACCAGGTACATGGAGCAATTTCCGCTCTTTGCGACAATTTCGGAGAGATGACCGGCGGCTGCGCACTGTCTAAAGGAGTATGAGAGAGATCGCTGGAGTCAGTCAAGAAGCTGAGTTTGTTGTTGTGCTCGCAACGGAACCAAGATCTGGATAATAGCAGCCTCGAATGGGCAGATTCTAATACAGCAGCAGGAGTAGGAGCTGCTACTTATATTGCTAGAAATGGACGAGACGTATTTATCGGAGTTGAAAGCCGAGTTCGGATTCGACAATGGTGATTATAGACAAACAAAGCTTATCAATTCGTAGAAACTTCATTTCTACACTACCTAGGGAAACCGAATTTACAATTTCGCTCAATAATCCAATCCACCAATTCTCATCTTTTTCATCTCCAAGGTGTTTGTATGTTTATAGCATAGTAGGATCAAAAAAGCCTTAAGAGCGATCGCCAAGGGGAAGTAGGGATAGTCGCAAAAAGAAAATGATATAAATTTCAGAAAGAGGCAAAGCGTCTACCGCTCTACTGATCCAATTCAACATAGTTGGCTGGGAAAAGACCAGCTTTGCCGTCGTATTCGCCAGACCACCAATCGTCGTCGGGGAATTCCTGTAGTGGTCAGTCAGTATCCAGATGCATATTCAAACATCAAGGCGGGTATCTTACGATATTGACAATCTTGGCTCCGTCGGGGAAACTCAATTCGTTGTCTTCGGCGGCCTCGTAATCATACAAGGCCGTTGCAGTGTGACCAGTGGCAGATGCATGAGTTGCCTCTGCATGGTGGCTGACTTCAGGTTCATGCTCAAGCTCAGGCTCTTGTGCATGATGATCTTCATGGGTAATAGCGCCCTCTTGCTGAGCGACATCAGAAGCCTGCTCAACAATCTCGACATAGTTGCTAGGGAACAGGCCGCGGTCTCCATGCACGTTAACACCCAACCACCAGTCTTCGTCAACCATCTCAATGTCGGTGACGTATTCGCCTTCTTTGAGTTCAATCTCGTTATCCTCGGCTTTCTCATAGTCATATTGGACAACGGCACGGATAGAGTGGGTTGTGGGTGCGGCTTGTGCGGAGGTCTCGGCGACTGCACGGCCAGTATCGTGGGTCTGTTCCTCTTCAAGATCGGCTTCGTCCGGAACAACTTGCTCCAGGCTGCGGATGGGAAGAACCTGTGGTGGGGAGTGGATTTCCTCGTGAGCATCTTGTACTAGAGTCTCAGGAGCTGTACGGCTGACAGGTATGGCAACCTGAATAGGCGAAGGTTCTCTATCAGCTGGAGTAGGTGGCGTAGGAGAGCGTGGTTGAGGAGGTGGTGTTGGAAGGTCCAGCTTGGTTTCATCTTCAGGATATTCCTCTTCTGTGTGCACTGGTGCTGTAGGCAAGCCAGGCAATGGGATTTTCTGGCCGGCATTAGGTTTATTGTCCAGAGGGGGTGGTGGAGGAACATCTTCTGAGAGGGGAGTGTTTCTGGATGCGGGCTCTGATGGTTCCGTGCCATCGTATCGCCCAGTTGCGCTGCTTGCAGAGTGGCCGGTATGGGTAGTCGGAACAGGAGCCCAAGACTTTCCGGTGTATGAGCTCTTCCAACCGCCGTCACCAGAAACCTGTCTGTTCACTGGCTCGCCTGTTGCCGCACTAGCAGCAGGCGCACCGCCTCTCTCCCTAGCCTTTCTCTCTGCCCACAACTGAGCAGGGGTCTTGCCTCCCTCATCAGCAAAAGTTCTGCTGGTTGAGGTGACCGGAGCTGTAGTGGGTTTAGCACCGAACTCGGTCGGAAGAGGTGCCTTTGTACCGGTGAAGTTGGAAGAACCGCCGAATCTGTTCGCAACCTTAGGTTTGGGAAGACTTGTCAAGCGTTCAGAAGGTTGCTGGAATGCGGCCGAACGTTCTGACAACGGCTTGGGCTGCTCGGTCTCCTTAAGCTGTGGTTCAGGAACAGCTCTTTCTGGCGCCGGCTGAGCCTTAGCACGAATTGCAGCAATGTCCACCTTTCCGATTGGTTGGTAAGCTCCTTTGACAGGTTCTATTCGCTCGTCACCACCTTGGCCAGATTCACGAGCTTGTCGTCGAATAGCTGCGATATCTACCTTGCCAATAGGTTGATAGCCACCCCTGACAACGTCCGACCTTTCCTCGACGGGGGCTCGTCTGAACTGGGATTCGGGTTGTTTCTGAGATGTAAGCTGATTGATATCGACCTTCGTAGGTTTGTAAGCGGAAGGCACTTTCTCTAACTCTGTGCGGGTAACTGGAGGCGCATCGGCGCCCCATCCATCGTCATCAACTGGGGCTCTTGAGACAGCAGGTAACCTACGAGCGCCGGGCGGAGGCGCAACGCCACCGGATCGGCTTGCTGTGAATACCGGCTTCGTAGCAACGGGTGGTTTGACAGGTTCACGCGCGGTGGGAGCATCGGCTGCCGAGTACTTCGCTCCTGAAGCATCGGAAACTTTCTGGAGGATCCCTTCGGGTGTCAAGTCACGATCCGATCGAGCGGTTATCTGGACATGGTACCCCTGCAAGGAGTTGTTAGCTTGCTAATCACGAAATGAGCCGTGCTTTCCCTTACTTGTAGGAAGCGTCCCACTGCAGCGAGATGGCTGTTGAAATATCCCTTGGTCCTTTCAGGGACTCCTTCTCCACACCACGCAATAAGAACGTTCTTTGGTAGCCCTGTGTTGGGGTCCTTAACTTTGACAAACGCGAACTGAACCTTGCCCTCGGAGAAATCATCGATTAGATCCGCTAATTCTCCTTCTATTAATTCACGGGTAGTCAGCGCTGCTCTGTATTGTTATTGAGTATCGATTCCTATTTTTTGGGTCACCCACCATCGCTGCTCTGAACTTTCAGCACGCTTTCCTTGTTCCCCGCATCCGGCTGAAATGCATTGACGAGCGGAGTCGTCACACCAAACACGGCCCATTGCGCATAAGTCGGCGAAGCAGCAGCTCCGGTAGTTGCTGGAGCGGCGTTTACAACGGCTTGGTAGCTCTTCGTGATCGACGGCCCGTTTGTAGAGAGGTTGAGGGACGCCATTGAAGCGGTTAGGTGTGAGGGAGGTCAGTCTCGGGGTGTCTTCGTATCGCATACAATGGTGTGCTGCTGTAAGAAAAAGTGTTAACGATTGAACGAATCGTGATAACTTAAATAATAACAGTTCCTGTTGTTGAATGCTGGGAATTTGTTGTAGGCCGCAGTTTTATGAAATGGGTGTCAGGTTGGAGGTGGGATGGGGGCATGTTTGGAAGTGTGCAATGTCATCATGCAAAATTCCGAGAGGGGCGGCACGACAGAGACAGATACTTACTCTTGGTAGCTGGGTTCAGTAGACAGACACAGCTCACAGATTATAAAGGTATAACAGAAATTGACAATGTCTCTGGAAAGATGAGGAGAATATGGGGAGGAGAGAGTGGTTGGCAGTATGTTGTGGCTGAGTGTCCGGAGAGAGAGCTCAACAAGCCTAACCGCTGGTGGCATAAGCGGCTGGCCTAGCAGGTGTTAGGCACCCGCGTTCTCCGGCCAATTTCGCTATACAATGTAAACAAACCGCCGACAACTCCTCATGAACTACTAAATCTTACATCTGCAGTCTGCAATTCGGCTCTGTATAACAAATATGACTGATTGCCATTCATGAGTATTCAACTTTTTGACGGACAGAATGATATGCAGCCAAATATGAAGATCTCCAATGGTTTATTGTTCGAGTGATATGTTTAGACATGTTTACCAGACATACCTAAACTGTAAATTCTGCTGGTCCATGAAATCCGTGTCCAATTGGGCCTCCTGGCAATCTCCTTCAACAGCGGCAGCAGCTCGGTCTCTTTGCCGATTCTCATTCCACCGATACGTCATATCAAGGACGATGGTCAAGATACTTAGGACGTAGCTTCCTAGAATCGCACCCATCCAAAGCGGGTAGAGGGGTACTTGTTTGGCCTTGAACAAATGAGGACCGATAATGTTAATAACGTGGTTGGCGATGAAGCAAAGAGCCTTAAGGACGACCTTCTTGGTGCCCTGCCGTATTCTGGGTGATGAATACGAGACACGATATAAGGACCTAGGAGAAGAAGCTGATGTACAGAGCCTCAAGTCGAGCAAGGGGAGCACTGAGGGGCAAAGTATAGAGGAAAACAGCAGCGACCATACCAACGATGAGACCGAGAATAGTCACAATGCCACGGATCTAGTAGCGAGAATGATAATGGGTGACCACCAGGAAGAAAGTGCCGTTGCAGAGGACAGCAGATACTGCTTCCAGGGTGTCGGTGGGCTAGTAAGCAAAGCCGCGCGTTGAGATGAGTATCCCAGATGATTCACAAGGAGCGGAGTAAGGCGGTCAGTCCACCTTTGGAGATACATACCCCATACGTTGAAGGGGAACAGCAGCCACGTCTTATTATCGATCATAACTTCGCGGGAATTGATACTATTTCCAGAATCTTTGTTTTCGATACCGGTCTGATCGACTCGCATTCGCTAATGGCAATGGCCTTTTGACGCTCCGAGAGGACTTCGGTGCTGACAGGACTGTCTGGCAGGAGAAAGAAGGTCATGATAGCCCAAATTATTGTGATGTCACCGGGCGAAAAAATAAAACACACACACGCCATGGCCCGAGCCAGGGGCCCGTGATGACCAACCCTGGAAGACAAGTCATGTTAGATGAGGAAAGACATCGGTATTTCAGTGGCAAAGACCTTACCCGTATCCAATCGGACCGGTAATCAGCTGGTAAATCCAGTATAGAAGAATCCAAGACGGAGTGCTAGGTCTCTCCGTGGGTACCACATTCCCAGCATGATCACAATTGCGAGGATAATTGGCGCTTCGAGCATACCCAGGATGATACGCATGGGCAGAAGACCGGGCCAACTGCTCAAAAATCCCATGGCCAACAAAAATATACCCCAAACCAATTGACACCCAATGATAACATTGGCGATGGGGAAATGTTGCATATGCGGCTGGGATAGATGGGATAAGGTTACCGAAGTAGAAAGAGCTTCCTACCAAAGAATGGCGGTTGCCAGTCAGATCATGGTCGGTTTCCAAGCCATACCTATCAAACATAAATGAGTAAATGATGATCATTCGAAGAGTAAAAGTTAGAAAGCACTCACGAAGCATCGGTGAAGGTGGACGTCTTGTCGACAATGGCCAAGACGACATTGAAGAAAGGGATGGGTACCGGCGGTCAAATCGCCATCGAAGAGCCACCTTTTCTCCATGTGTATACCGAAAATCTCGCAAATGCCCAGCATACTGTGCTCCAATATCTAGCTGGTCAGATGGCTTCATTATTTTCACTTCACCACATCAGTCTCGGCATCCTGCCGGAGGGTCACCGTGGAGGGCATCTTGGGCTCAGAGAAAGTCATCTTATCAGTTTGGTTGTAAGATGTGGGCTGAATGTCTGACAGAAGGGTTATCTTTGGGGTAGTTATACTGTTATGCAATCAAAGATAGTGAAGAGGTGGCTTCAGCACATGGCAGTGACCCAGATCTAATAGTGAACTGGGATATCCACACAGATAGCCTCATTCTGTAGGAGGTTGACTGAATGATCTTCAAGAGGAGGAGAAAGACATCACGAGAGCAGTCGGAGTAAGCGACCTGAAGGAAGGAGCGGCTGATGCTTCTCGTGGCCAAATCGGAAACAACGGACGGAATGCTGCCGATTGGCTTTTAAAGCCAGCTACTGTGGGTTTATATACCTAATAAGGAATAGTGCGAGGTAAGCCCCAGATAAGCTTATTCGGAGGGTTTGCCGCCATCCCTCGTTCCTTCCTCCTCTTTCCTTCCGCTTCCCCTGGAAGTCTTTCGTTGTTCTTCGACACGATGTCTCAAGCTGAATGGCAACAGCACCCGCTCTACATTCTGCTACCGTACCGAGAGCATTAATAGATAGCCGCACAATGCATGTAGTCGATGAAATGTCCTATTTAGGAAATTGTCTATCGGAGACCTTTCAGCGTGGAAATGAGCTTTAATTCTTTGTCTAGGCTTAGGATATTCAATGGGCTGGTTTGATGAGATTAGTCGTTGAGAAATTCGGTCAGAGAATAGTTTCGAGTAACCCTACCGATTGCACTTTAAATAGAGAGAGAATATTGTCAGGATTATTATCTGCGAGCTTTTCTCTACCGGTCTAAATCCTGCTCTGCTTCTCTAAGACATCAAAATAGCTGAGTACACTTGTTCCGTTGTCGACTATAGCAATGACCATCCTAGAAATCGATCTTGACGCTGAACAAGCAGTCTTTGAGTAGGAAAGTAGATGAAGTCGAAGCTTGGTGGAAGATCCGACATGCTGCTCTACAACGTGCGCCGACCTTCCCTCACATATTCTTCAGTAGAGCTAGTAATGTATAGACCATACAGCGCGAGGCGAGTGGGGATCCCACGGCATAGTCAGTGCAGGGAATATGCATCCAGCACCCAGGCAATGAAGCTATGGAACGTTCTGCGGGAGCATTTGAGGAATAGTACATACGAGCTTACGTATGGTGCTACTGATCCGGTGGTAATCGATCAGATGACCAAGTATCAACAAGTATGTCAGACATCCAATAGCCGCGAGACCAATTCACAGGAAAACTAACGTGATAATGAAAGGCAGTCTACGTTTCCGGCGTCATCTACGGCACAACTCGCGTCATGGAGCCCAGCATCGACCACGCCGATTACCCCTGGGACACACCGGACCCAAAATCATTGATCAAATTCACCATTCGCAAATGTGGAACGACTAACGCCAGCGCGATCTTCAACTTTCACGCCCAAAGAAGAAAGAGCCCAGATGGCTTATGTCGATTACAAGGCGCCCATCATTGGAGATAGTGATATGGGGTTCGGCGGATCGACTTCGACCATCAAGATGGCAACCGCGTTTGTGAAAGCGGGTGTTGCGATGATTCATGTCAACTACTTGGCGTCGGGGATGAAGAGGTTTACGATTGGGCAGGGTAGGACTCTCGTTCTGATTTCTGAGTATGAGTCGAGGCTTTGCACGGTGAGGATACAGTTTGATATCATGGTGTGTGCTTCCCTTATTCCACGCATCCGAGATGATATTGACGTTTGACAAGCGCGGATACGATGTTATTGCTTCGGTCGGATGGTATCAAAAGCCGAGTTCATCACCTCTTCCATCGATCTTCGAGACCACAAGTACATCGTTGGAGCAACTCAGCCCGTCGAGCCGTTCGCCAAGGCCTTGACTCGAGCTGCTAAAAGGGGAAAAACGAGCCCAGTGTCTGTCGGGAAGCAGTGAGTATATCTTACAACTGTTTCCTCTACGTGCTAATGAATATGATCGCAAACGAACAAATTGTAAATGAAATCCACAGCGCCGTCCAAATACAACCCACCTGGCCCATCCAAGGATTCCGGCACTACCCAGACCAGTACTGTGCGATTCTGCCAAAAGTTGGGCTCGCAGAGTACTATGAGCAGATTCAAAAGGTAGCCTTAAAAAGACCGCGTCTTAGGGGGGATAGTACCCTGGAGTTGAGAGGTGCTTTTTTTTCGGATGCATTTTGTGCGACGATGGGTGCGGGGGATTTATGGATCTATACGTGAAGCCGACAAAATCCCGTTGTAATTCCATGGTTTAATAGACTCGATTATGTCAACGACATGTGGGAGCTGACTCGTGTGGAAAAATTCTAGATAAATGCAGAAAAACGTCTGTGGCTGAACAAAATAGTGGGTTGTAGTAGGATGATGATGTCTTGGCCAGCCACAGGGTTAAATTAAGGCAAAGCAGGGAAAGACGAAAACGCCAGCCTCGGGTGCTTGGCGCGATTGCGTCACGTGAATCTGGCGGCATAATCAGGGACCCTTCCTTCCTCGTCCCTCCACCCCAGACAGGTTAACAGCTTGTATATTGCCCGTTACTTCTTTCGTTTCTTTCCTTCTCGTTGCCCTTTCCGCGGGGTTTGCGTTCTCTCCATACAAAAGCTAGCTAGCTAGCTGGCTGTTTTTACCAAGTGGCAATTTGAGAAGCCTTGCGCTTGTTACGTTTCCGCGTTTTGGCCCGGTTCAAAAAACTGCCACAACAACCGCCAATATTACGCCACTCCACAGCCATACGCAGTCTGTTTTGCATTTCATCCTAGTGAGCGGCTTTTGGCTTGCGTCAATTCAGTATGGCTTCTCTCGGTGATGATTTGCTCGTCACGGTAAACAAGCTTCAAGACTTGGTTTTCAATACCATCGGCAATGATTCTCTCGATCTACCGCAGATTGTAAGCCTGCCTCACTACAACTAGCCTGGCTGTTTCTATATACTGATACTTGATGTCTAGGTCGTCGTCGGTTCGCAATCTTCCGGAAAGTCCTCTGTCCTAGAAAATATCGTTGGTCGCGACTTTCTCCCCCGGGGCAGCGGAATCGTTACAAGAAGGCCCTTGATTCTGCAACTGATCAACGTCTCTGACGAAGAAGACGACAGCAACGATGCAGCTGTCAACATCCCCCACACCGCCAGCAGTGTAGCCGCACACGGAGAATGGGCAGAGTTTCATCATTTACCAGGACGAAAATTCGAGGACTTTGCTCAGGTGAAACAAGAGATTGAGAATGAAACAGCACGCATAGCAGGAAGCAACAAGGGTATCAACCGGCAACCTATCAACCTGAAAATCTTTTCTCCTCATGTGTTGAACTTGACACTGGTCGACTTGCCTGGTTTGACCAAGGTGCCTATTGGCGACCAGCCGTCTGACATTGAGAAACAAACCCGCACACTCATCTCGGAGTATATTGCAAAGCCCAACAGTATCATTCTCGCCGTCTCTCCCGCGAACGTCGACCTCGTCAATTCGGAAGCTTTGAAGCTTGCGCGCCACGTAGACCCCATGGGACGAAGGACTATCGGCGTGTTGACCAAGCTGGATCTCATGGACCATGGCACCAACGCGTTGGATATTCTTTCTGGTCGCGTCTATCCACTGAAGCTGGGCTTTATTGGCGTCGTCAACCGATCTCAGCAAGATATTCAAAGCGGCAAGTCACTGAGCGAGGCGTTGAAGGCCGAGGCAGACTTTTTCAGACATCACCCGGCATACCGAAACATGGCCATACGTTGCGGAACACAATTTCTTGCCAAGACATTGAATTCGACATTGATGGCACATATTCGGGATAGACTCCCCGACATCAAGGCACGTCTCAATACTCTCATGGGACAGACGCAGCAGGAACTGGCCAGCTACGGGAACAAACAATTTAGCGGAAAGGAACACAGAGGCTCTCTCATTCTACAGCTGATGACACGCTTTGCATCATCATTCATCTCTTCAATTGACGGTACATCTTCAGAAATCTCGACGAAAGAGCTTTGCGGCGGTGCTCGCATATACTACATCTTCAACTCTGTTTTCGGCCATTCCCTAGAAACCATCGACCCTACTCACAACCTCACTGTATACGATATCAGAACCGCTATACGAAACTCGACCGGACCGCGACCTAGTTTGTTCGTGCCGGAACTTGCTTTTGATCTGTTGGTGAAACCACAAATCAAGCTTTTGGAGATTCCCAGTCAAAGATGTGTCGAACTTGTATACGAAGAACTTATCAAGATTTGTCACACTTGCGGATCCCAGGAGTTGTCTCGCTTCCCACGCCTTCAAGGCAAGCTGATTGAAGTTGTGTCTGATCTTCTTCGTGAGCGCTTGGGACCGTGCTCAAATTATGTGGAATCCCTCATTGCTATACAGAGAGCATACATCAACACGAACCACCCGAACTTCCTAGGCGCCGCCGCCGCCATGTCTTCTGTTGTTCAAAACAAGCAGGAGCAAGAGAAGAAAGCTATACTGGCTGAAGAACGTAAGAAACGGGAAAAGAGGAGACTGAAAGAGGTGGCGGAGACCAACGGAGTCACCGAGGAGGATGAAGAACATACAGAATCTCGAAGCCGAAACCTGCCTATTCGAGGAGCCGCTGCAGGTTCGCGGACAATGTCTCCGCATGTCGAGACCGGAATGAACGGCTCGCCGCCGGTATTTGGAGCTGCAAACACAGCTCGAGATTCGTTCTTGAACTACTTTTTCGGCAAGGATGGAATGCCCTCGTCGGGCCCTCTTCCCCAACCAACACAAGCAGGACAGGGCCGTCGTGTCGGCCATACTACCGAACCAAGTATCAGCCAGAGTATACGCCGCAGCGAAGCTCGGTCGCCAGTGATACCGCAGGAAGACTACAGCGCCCCAGTATCGGATTATGGCCGAGACGTTGCACAATTCGTAAGTCAGACATCCGTACGAGATCATTATAGCATACTAATTAAGTAGCCCACCGAAAACGTCGAACCAAACCTGACCGACCGCGAAATCATGGAAACAGAACTTATCCGCCGATTGATATCATCTTACTTCAATATTGTCCGCGAAACCATTGCCGACCAAGTACCCAAAGCAGTCATGCACCTACTCGTAAATCACAGCAAGGACGTCGTCCAGAACCGACTCGTCAGCGAACTGTACAAGGAGGAATTATTCGGCGATCTACTGTACGAAGACGACGGCATCAAAGCGGAGCGGGAGAAATGTGAACGATTATTGGAGACGTACAAGGAGGCGGCGAAGATTGTGGGTGAGGTCTTGTGATTTTTGTAGTTTAGACTTTTTCTGTTTGGAATTTTCGTCTGACTGTATAAACATTTCTTTTCGTTCTCTGTAAGAGTGGGACACGCTTGGGCGATTTATTTGATTGTGTGCTGTACTCCTATCTGCCATTCTCCATAAAGCAATCAAACCATTGAAATCACACAGGCAGTGCAATGCATCGTCTATATACCTAAGCCAAATCAATCAATCTATTATGTACATGGTTATGCTTTGTCTCAAATGCAACACTTATATACTAATATGTAGAGGTAAATAGGAGAGTGAAGATCAAACCTTGACCTTCCTCCTCCTCGTCGGACTAGTCTCCCTCATACTTAACGACGAAGACGACAAATTATTCTTCGCTGCCGCAAAGAATCCCTTCACTCCTCTCCCATTGCTACTTTCCTGGTTGTGGCGATAATGTAGTTCAGTCGTTGCAGCCGCAGAATTCATCTTATTACTCTTCGCTCTTGCGCTGCCGACGCCATACAACGCGCCACCAAGGAACACGAAGCCTGCACCAATCAGGACACCAGCAGCCAGAGAATTTCCGAAAATATAAATCGAAAGAAGCAAAGAGACCAGTTTGCGGATGTTCAGGACGATGGTTACGGTGAGGGAAGATGATTTTGCGGCTAGCAAGTAAACGCCGCGAATGCAGATGTATTGTGTCAGCGCGTTGATGATTAGGTAAAAGATTTTGCTGGGCGTTTTGTTGAGGATTGTGGTGAGGAAACCGTGTTGCATGGCGTCGGTGGATGCGGAGAGGATATTGGTGAATGAGCTACTAGTTTGGGCAAGGAGGTTGCCGCTATGCGCTGTGAGGGACGGGCTGGCAGCGGCTGCTGCGGCCATGGAGGATGGCGTTATGGCCGAGGATAGTGAAGCGGCGATATGATGCGAAACAGCCATTGTCGCGTTCTTGAGTGCGTTTCCTGTGACCACGTCCTGTGGCAGAGTCCCCCCGACGGCAGGATAGAAATCTGCGAGCATTGATGGAGAGGACATGAATGCGCGGAACTGTGACGAGAGTTGCGTGTACGTAGGTAGAAAGAATGGCAAAGAAAGCATATGCGAATACAGCAATGCTTCCCGCCAATGCGTATTTCCATACGTCCCATACAGTCTATCGGCATATACACCCTGGAACGCCGACAGAAGCATAGCCAGCGCCAAGATGGTGAATCCAGTGACAAACGTCAACGTGGATTTTTCCTCATCTCCTCCCGACGACAGGCTAATCGCTTTCCCTTGTGCTTTGGCATCTGCCAATGCAGCAGCCACAACGCCCAGCGTCAACAACACGACCGAGAAGATCTGCATGCGCGAATATCGTCGACCATTATACCAGTACCCGATAATCATTGACGCCGTGGGTCCGCCGGATCTCAGAATGATGTGTAGCGGCACGGAAATGTGATATGCAAAGGCCCAGTTGTTGAGCAGATTGACCGTGACGAAAAAGAGAGTGTATATACTCCATGATCGTAGCGGGATGACAGGCGCTTTCATGAAAAAGGACGACGCTCCGGCGGACCAGGAAAGGAAGCTGGGGATCGTGAACAGCGAGACAGTCACGAATTGCACAAAGGTGATCAGAGGGCCGGCGGCTGGTTCGTCTCTGTCATATTTCAATTAGAATTTTTATGAATCGCAGTGCGATAAACAACCTACTTGATAATAGCCTCCAACGCAAACACGTTCCCACAGCACCCGCCAAAAATTAACGTCCCAACAATCGCCGCATCGAACCATTTCGGCAGTGCAGCGAACAGTATCCCGGCAGTGACGGTCTCCATATTATTATCGGTTTCGGACTCGTTGTCGTCGGCATGGTCGTGCATCACAACGACCTTGTCTCCTTTCTCGTTGGCTATTCTGTCCATGTCGCGTTTTGTTGCCGTGGTTGTCGTGGTTGAACGAGAGTTGTTCCAGAGAGGAGTGTCGGTACGATGGCGCGGTCTTTGTCTCACAGTAGCATTGTTTCGATTTGATTGAGGATTCTGCTGAAGTAAAACAGGAGTCAATGTCTGGACAGCAGCAGGAAAATGGGACTAGATCTAGTCGATCAAACTAGTCTGAAAGCAGTGTGTTTATCAGGAGGCAAAGAGACTCACAGCGGATCGCATTGTGCCTCAGCCCCACAGAGGATAACGTGCTCGACATCAATCTACTCAATTGCAAGTCAAAATATATACAGTTTATAACTGTTCAAATCGATTGATGTTTGAGAAGTATTTGAATATGGGAATGGAGAACTACACAAGATATGCCAGGGGCAATTGGAACGTGGCTTCTTTGCCCGCGGAAGTTCCATGCGGCTAACTCCGATATATAGAGATTACCGGTAGGGCTAAGCACCGAAGTGTACAGAAAGAGTATGTATTCTATGAACTTACTTATAATCTGCGCAAGGGTATAAGACAAAAGGTATAGCATACAAAATAACAAAATGTGAACCAAAGGAAGAAGACTGATCAATAGACGAAATGGCCGTCAGCATGGCTCTATTCACGGCCGGTAGCCCTAATAGGATTTTTCTGCCACATCATCAAGCACGTAAGGAGCTGCGCACCTGCCAGTCCAGCAAGAACCTGAAACTGGAGATTGTAACTGGCTCCATAAGTCTCCCGAGCCAATTCCTGCGAACCAGCAGGAAGAGTCGCAATAGCCGAGGAGGACTGCAGGAGAGTCTCCACCGTTCTGCTTGCCAGGAACTGGGTCAAATGGGATCGTAGGTAGCTGTGCTGAATGGCAGTGACAATAGCCAGACCAATGCAGCCTCCTAGGATACGAAACTGGGCGACCGCTCCCATGGCAATTGCATGGTCTTTCGGCTCAGATCGCCAGGCATATTGCTCATCAGCCACATCAAGACCAGCAGCGAGCAGTACTGTTGCTGCAACAAGCATCAAGGCGCCGATAGTGTCAATACGATCATATGCCTTCTTGAGAGATTCACGAAAGGAGATTTTAGCTTCTCGCGGCTTATTCTGGTGAGGGAATCTGTTTGTTAGTAACAAGATCAGAGCAAGAGCTGCGATGACGCCTAGTGGGACACTATTGAGACTGCTTAGCTTTGACCTGCTTAGAGAGACCAAGATAGAGGCAGTTCTTACTTTATCAAGAAGATCCATCGCCAGGTCGTGTATTGAGTGATTGCACCCCCAAATATCGGCTCCAGAAGCAAAGACAACACGAAGACAAACGCTACAACACCAGTGATTTTAGCATACTTTTCTGGAGGGGCCATCTCAAGCAAGATGATTGTGCAGATAGCGTAGTTGCCTGCTCTCCCGATGCCTTGTAGTGCGCGGAAGACGATTCTGAGAACATGTTAGCGAGTAACATAGAGTTCAGTGGCAATTAATCTCACAATTGATTCATCGTCTGCGCGGCACCGCACGCAGCAGAGAAGATAATGAATGTGATAAGTGCCGTCAAAAGACATGTCTTGCGACCAGGAATATCACTGAGCTTTGCAGATAGAACGAGTAAACCTTGACGTGTATGAACAAACTGATTAGCTTCGTCCAAGCATCATGAAAAAGGCTGCAATAGAACGACATACCGGCACATCCCAACAGATATGCAGTAGTAATCCAGTAGATTTTTCCAGCGCACCGAGGTCCCCTGCGATGCTGACAAGCGATGTCGAAACGATTGGAATCTCTAGATTCGTCAGGAATAGACAGAAGCACACTCTATAAACATGGCGTTAGACGTGGATAGTAGATTGGATAGAAAACGGTGGGATTTACGTAGCAGTAATCCCATGTAGACGAGTTCCTTCTCTATATTGTGGAGAGCTCTTATCCCCCTTAATCACGGGCTCGATAGCTGTTGCTTCGGCAATGCTAACATGCTGGCTTTCGTCAATGCTTATGCCTTCTTGCTTCATGACCATGAAAGCACTATAACTTGACCGTTGATAGTCAACGAGGATAAGGGGAGATAAGGGGAAGGGGAGGATCGAATCTTGTAGGGGAAGTTAAAAGCAAATAGAGAGTAAGGATAACAACGAGTAGAACCTTTAGCACACCTGTAAAGTAATTAAACGTTGAGGAAATCCTCCAGTACATTGAAACATGCCCTACCTTACTATGTGTGGTCTTTACAAGGCTGAGTATAGTCCAAAAATCAGAGAATTTGAACATCTCAATTACCTATTTTGGCTAGTTAGGTTAGCTCAGCCCTAGGTATCTCGCGACCCAGTTACTCTACTTAGTTCAGCTTAGTTAGGCACTCAAAATTAGTCTTCAGCTCTGATAGTCATCTCCGCGAATCCAAAGTTTTCGTAATTGTTGGAATATCAATGTTGGTACGGCTGAAGGTTCCACGGCGGGTTCAGGGGCAACATTAGTCTCTGCTACTGAGTTGAATAAGCAAGTACTCAGATCAAGTGACTTTTTTGAGATTGAGAACTTATAACATGGATATGGAGGACTACCTAGATTTGTCGGAGGCAATTGGAACGTCAACTGTTGGCTTCCTTGGCCCGCGCGGACAGCTCCATGCAGCTGACAGTCAATACTAAATACAGCTTCACGAATACCTTCTACAGACGACGAATATTCAAATCCAAACGGCTATGCATATCATACAACCCCGAAATATATTTTAATATTTTAATATATCTTAATTAATCTTCAATATCATCGTCGCTCAGAAACAGGTTCTCCTCCTTTTTCTCAACCTCATTTGTATCCAAGCTCTGGATCTTGGCTCGTTGGCCCTCAATATCTTGTGGCATATCATCATCTAGAAAGTCTTCTTCCTTTGGAGCGTTTATGCCACTGAATTGAGTGATTCTATCTAGTCCGCGAGGACCGGACTGGGTATCGCCCGTGATCTTCGACAGATATGGCAAGTAGTGTAGAAGCATGTCTTCGCGAGACATCATGAAAGGCATTTGCTGCGAGATATCGTCTTGTTGCTTGGCAGCATTCAGTGATATATTCGCATTCATCGCGTTCGATTTCCACGATGCAACGCCTCCGTCACGACCAGCAGCCAAGCCGTGGCCAGGCCGTCTGATACCAGATGGATCGAGCAAGAGCTGTCTCTCCCACAGATTCACTAAGCCATCAACTTCTTCAATATCCTTCCATAATCGCTGTGAAGTTGGATAATAAAGCTTGAATGGGCCGATGCGTTTGCCTTTGCTGGCAGAAGAAGACTGCTCAACTTTCCTCCGTACAGGATACGGCAAAGAGAACAACATCCCGCGTACCGCAACCTGGAAACTGATCTCATCCTGTCGTAGTCGATCAATACTTGCGCCATAACCCAGAAGACGACCACGCGCTGTCCCGATTCCGTTCCGGCTGTTGAATAAGAATGACCGAGTCTCCGAGCCTAAAATGTCGCTGTCGGACAGATACTCGATGCAGCCTTCTAGCGTCTCTATAAATGAAGATCCATCACATGACGGTGGATAATTCTCGTGCAAGGCCGCAGTAAATGTGTGAACGTCAGTTCCAGTCTTGTCTATCATTTCCTCAACAGATACCTGCGACACCTTCGGTCGATCCAAATGCCGCAAATGACTTGGAGGCGCAACATGAACTTCCTGCGGTTGCTGTCCTAGATCAGTAGCCTCATCTCTCTTATTATAAACCACTTTGCCAACAGCATGAAACAATCCAAGACTAGTTTCTCGCTGTGTAATCAACTCTAACGACTCTTTCTCCATGGCAGTTAGCGGGACTGTATTCTTCCTTGTCGACTTCCAAGCAGCCCGACCGCTCCATCTTTGGCTGCCAGTAACATCTCGCACGCAGAGAAATTCAAGTGCAGATATAGCGCTTCGGATATCGCCCAATTCCGATAGCTTCTTCAAGGCTTCAGTACCAGGTATCTCCCGACGTCCTGACTGAGCAGTCTCCTTTCCCAAGACGGTTTGCAAGGCTTTCAGCATGAAGGTAGGTGCTATAGGATTGAATTCAATGGTCGTAGCTCCAGGATGAGTGTATACTTCTGGGCCGAGTAATCTGTGCGGGGTCATATTCTCAGATGTCGACCCGCTCGAGCCTAACATTGTCTCGGAAATGATAATGACGATAGGCGGAGTCGTGTCTGGCGTACTTCCGAATATACTTCGTGAACCGGATGAGCTCGCCAAATACCGACGAAGAGAAGTCTGGAATGAAGACAACGCAGTAGATCCCCAGGATAAATTGGCCGGAAACTCTTCGATCAGTATTACCCTTTTCCGAGCCGGCGTTGATGCCTGTTTGGGTATTGAAGATGCAGAGGAATCGTCAAGGTCAAGGCCGCTAAAACCGTTTAATTGGCCTAAAAAATAATCGAATTGCGCACTGAGAGAAGTGTATTGACCATTCCCGCTATCATTGCTAAATGGGCTTTTCCAGTCGATAACATCGAATTTTATCTCCTCAGATAGCAGCGAGACAGTTGTAGTCTTTCCACACCCTGCTGGACCGTGTAGAACAAGTATTTTCTGTAAATACGATTAGAGTGATCTAATTTCAGTAGGCGTACATCAACTCACATGTCGACTTCTCCCAGATAACGCAGCGCTCAGCCACTCCCTGACATCAGCCACTTTCTTCTTGTGAACCGCCAAGTGCTCAACGGAATTGGGCGCATATTTTTCCGACCAGGGTCTTTGATCAGTCTCTTCTGCATGCGTCGCCCCCTCGGTCCGTTTAACAGGCGCATCGTCATCTAGAATGAACCGTTTCGAAGTCGTTCGCGAAGCCGTAGATACCGTCGCATCTTGCTTCTTGACCAAATCTCGAATAGTAGACTTCTGCGGCATATTCATATCACCGTGTAGATCATCCTCGATCCAGTCATCTTCCAACCAGTCATCCTCGATCCAGTCATCTTCCAACCAGTCATCCTCGATCAAATCATCTTCCAACTGCTCCGCAAACGAAGATCTCTGCTGTCCCTGCCGCGAATCAGCATCCGATTTGCTAAACGACCATCGCTGTTCATCGGTCGCCGGCTGAAAGAAATTATGCAATGACCGCGTTGGCTCGGCTTGTTTTTGTTGGCGAGCCTTTTTCTGTGGCGACGGTGACGACACAGTCGCTTTCGAGTCCTTCTTTGGCTGTCGAGAAGACGCTTGTGTTTTACCTTTTTCGTTCGGCTTGGATTTCGTTGTTGACGTTGTCGTCTTCGCCCGTTTCGACGGATTCTCACGCGATGGTATACTGGTGTTTGCCGCTGATCTAGAGTAGGTCTAATAGGTCAGTTCGACCTGGGCAAGAATAGAATTTTAAGAGACGGAAAGACCTACCAAAGTACTGCTGTTCTTCTTTTCGGGACTGTCTATTTCGATTGATGGCAGCTCTTCGTTATCTGAGGATGAGAGCACCACCAGTTTGCGCTGCCGCTTGGCGGGGGGAGCAGCCATGGCGATGACGACGTTGATGTGATGGATAATAGGGTATCATGATCATTGCTAGTCGAATAGAGTCGTCACATGCTAATATTGAGCTAAGGATAGGAGTAGTTCTTGCAGGAGGAAGATATGAGGTTCAGATGAGGAATGAATAACAATTCCCCGATCTATCGCTATCTCTAACCCTGATAACCCTAAGCTGGGGGAAGTGGGGCCTCCCGGACGAATCGCGATTAACCCCTGATCTACTCGATTATTCCAGGACCTCAACATACAACATCCTTCTTCTGACAACATTACTGAGCCTTGCATGAACGGCGCTAGCCAGATAACGGACATGACTTGATCCTATAGCTAAGGAAGCTGCCAATTTTATCGAGCTCGTGCGACGGGCATTATTAGCGACACCTTTATACCTCAGCACAAGACAGACAACATGGAAACCCTCAACCCCTCCGACCTCGTCACCCGGCTCGCTAGCGACGAAGATGCTGTCCGTAAGATGGCTGCCTTCAAACTCCAAGGCAGTATCGGCGATCCATCGTTTGCCGACATCTTCATTGCGGAGGGCGGGCTGAGTAAATTGCGGTACTTGACGTTGACAACGACAGGAAATACCTTGGCGTATAGTCTGACAAGTTTTGCGCGGCTGTTGGAGGTTGACAAAGGTTGGGAGTTTGTGGATGAGGAGGTTGTCGAGAGGGTAGTTTTTGTATTCTTACAGACTATCGAAAAGATTGAGGCATGCTAAGAAGTGTAGATAGTCCATCTGATTGTTACGCACCCCCTCGTCAATATCCTGCGCGGGGCAATGGCCATGCTCGTCTCGATTGTCTCCCACCCTCACACGGCTCGCTCCGAGTCTGAGCAGACATCTGCCGAAGAGAAAGAGGTCTATGGCTTCCGAGCCCTCAAACCCGCTATCGACAAACATCCGCAATTCCTCGAAATGCTAGTCAGCAGATTATCATCCGCTGATCATGCGCTATGCGCGAATGCATTGCAGCTTATCAATTCTCTAATGCGCGACTCTATCACCAACGACGACGAATCCGAGTGGCCAAAGTTCATTAAACGGTTACAAGATCTAGGCGTGATTCGGGCTGTGTATATTCTGATGCAAGGCAGCGCGTTGCAGGATCATGCGCATCCATTGATTGAGTTTCAGTCCTTAACGAAATTGCTGTTAAGGAAGTGGAAGAATGTGGCTGTAGATTTGGAGAAGCCGGATCACAGACGCGCATTGAAGGGGATTCATTTGGCTAGTAACCCGGAGAAGAAGGAAGCTGGTGGTAGTAGTGCTGGTGGCTCGTCCGAGAACGGTACTACTTCAGGTGAAAATGATATCAAGAAATCACGCAAACACAACCCGGAGAAATGGCGACGACTGGGTTTCCCGAGTGAGAGTCCCGCGGCAGAGTTTCATGAAATGGGGTTTCTGGGCATGATGGATCTGACGGATTATGTGCGGAAGCATCAAGATGATTTTCAGAAAATGTTGCTGGAGCAATCGGCCAAACCGGTTGAGCAGCGATGTCCTATTGCCAGGGCGTCGTTGGCGGTTACATCTGTGCTGTATGAGCATTTCGAGGTTGAAAAGTCAGCCACAGACGATGCGAAGAACTATTTAGTTCTGGAATCTCGCTCGAATTTTGACAAAGTCTTCAAACCGTTGCTGTTGCATTGGTCGCGTATCCATGTTGCGGCTCTGCATGCGTTCTTCCGTCTGTGGAAAGCCACCAGCGCGGAAGTTGCTGATTTCGACAAGATTGTTGAGCTCGTTCGGATCTTGGTTGAATCTGTTGTCGGCGGTGCACCGCGCACAAAGGATGTTCAAGACGTTGAAGAAGAGCTAGACGAGTTTGAATACCAGCGTCTACGCGAACTGCAAATGGAGCTACTCGAACTCACATATGAAGATGCCTGGGGCCAGCATTTGAGACAGGTTCGGGACGAACTACAGCATGAAGCATTACACTTCGTCAAAGAGCAGAGAATTCGATGTCTTTTACAGGGGGCTTGGTTTCCAAATGAGCCTGTCGCGTCGCCTAGGCCAGAAGACCCGAGTCCTATCACGATAGTAGACTCGAATAATAAGCCAGCACAAGGGTACAAATATGTGCAATTGTCACATAACAGGAGATATCTACATTTCAGTGATTTTGACGCTATCAAAGAGACGGCGCCTGCTTTGGATAGTCTTTCTAACAAGAGTGAGCCCCCCTTCTTCTTCCTCTTCTTCTGACAGAACGAGCAGCTAATGTATTATCAGTCGACTTATCTATCGTCTCGTCGGTGGTGTCAAACGTCTCAGCCTCATCAGACGATTCCTCCGGCTCAACCATCAAGACCGCCCCTGGCAACGGCAATTCATCTTCCCTCCACCCTGCCCCCGACACATCCGCATCATCAGCAACAACATCATCCACCAAAATCACTATCCACGGCTACGCATCGACAATCGCCTCCTCAGCCGGCCCCAAATCTCCAGTCACCACCAACAAAGAAACCGGGCACACACGCACCGGCAGCAGAGCAACACAACGCGAAATCCCGCTCCTGACACTCCGACCACAGAGCCACAGCGTCGCCTCGGAATGGCTGGATGGGCTATTGATGCTGTTAAATCAACAACCCATCACATCCGAGACGAACAAACTTGTGAATCTGATCAGTAATTACGGCGTGAAGATCAGATTGTTGAATGTGAGGTTCGATGATGCAGCGTTTGTGGGTGAGACGCCCAAGATACCGAGTAGGGAGGGTCTGGATGAGGATTATTATTATGATGTTTTCGGGGGGGTGTAATTATTTATTTGCCGGGCGTTTGTTTATATACTAATTGGATAGTGATACCTAGTCTGTTTATGTAGGAATATAGCAAAGGGGTGGACTGTACATGATTGCTATTGAATCAGGGGTAAAATATCGGGGATGGGAGGTGACCCGCATGTTTTCATAATCATAGCGCACTAGTAAGAGCAAAGCGAGGAACTGAGTGAGATTGAAAGTGTCCTTTTCGTAATCACTATCTTTACAGCTGGTGCCCAGGAATATCGTAGTGTCTAAGATAATTAATTCTTGACATCGTTGACAGTTGTTAACAGTACCCAGACAAGTCATTGTTCGGTTGGGGAATATGACTGGCACGCCTCATACCTAAAACTCAAGCCCGGCAAATTGTCTTTTCTCCAAGATTAACGACCATCACAGATTCACGTATTGACACACATGGCGATAGTGTGCATGTCATAAACAAGCTTTCCGTGGTAGGGTATACAGGATTGGTTGAGATAGCACAGACTCATATCTCCTTTCTTGTGTCATGGTTGCGTTTTTCTAACCTGAGACCATGCGTCAAAGTCTGGAGACGATTAACCATGTCTTTCGGGGTAGTCCTTCGGCTTAGAAGACTGTTTCCATGGCTAGGGATGTGCCAAAGGGGAACCCTACAGATAAGGATGTGTTTGACAAGAATAATGAGAAAAATAGTGTTTCGGTTGAGCAGATGGAGAATGCTTGGTTCTGTTTATTTGATGTGGAAAATTTGATATTTTTTTTTTTTTTTTAGCATGGACCTATCGATTGTTAATATGGAAGTAGTTTGCTTCCATGATTCTGTACTAGAAATACAGATTAGATTGTTTACTAGCGAGCACTGCAGCTTTTTCGCCGTCTCTTGCATCCAAGATTTGTAAGTCAGAGTAGTCCGTGTCACAGGGCCCCATCGACCTATACTCTGTGCTGACTTCAGATACGGTATGCTCCCTGCTAGCAACTGTTTCCGGCGGAAGTTGTCTCAAGATATTGTTACCATAATGGGGGTTTCCTTGATAATTAGGTGGTGTGCCCTTTGAAACAGTAGTCTCTACCACCGATGCCGCAGGAGAGGCTTGAGCATTATGACTGACAATCCTTGCCGTTGCTGCTGGTGAGTAGCTGACTGATATCGGATTGCGCTGAGTCTGTGTCCATCCCTCAGCAGGTTGATGGGTAACATAATTTTCAGCTTTGGCATTCCACCAGTTCCTAATGTCTTCTGTGATTCCTTCACGTAGAGGTAACCTGCCCCATTCTTCCATGCGTGCCTTTTTACCGTGTCTACTTTCGTTTCCAGGCTTGACTAACGCCTTAACCAAGGGTGGTTCGTCATGGCCGAGTGAGCGTAGTGTTGCTAGTGCTTCGAACAAGGCCAGTTCAGTATCAGCGAGTCGCTGTTCTAGCTGAGTGAGATAGCCGAGGGGAAGGCCCCTTGGTAGAGTCAGTCTGATGGTCGAATGAAAACATCGACAAGACTCACCTTTTGCCACTCTCCGGATAGTTGCATTTTGATGGCTCTCCTAGGCACTGTGTACAGATCGGTCTGCCCCGTAGACGGAGTTTTTTATATCAGCTCACTCGTATTTGACTAAGTTGTAATAACTGTATAGCGATGAATGCTTACATTTCGCGATCACACTATATTATCCTGGTCAGTCAATCGATAAACGAGACATGATATCATCGTGAATAAATACCTTGCACTTTTTCTGCCTACATGGCTCGCAGGCAATTGGGTGTAGAAGTTCTCTCCTTATTGGACCTGTAGGAAATCAGACATTTAGGTCATCCTTAATTGGGCATGTTATCGTACCGGTATCCATTTTAGAGTGATCGAGTAGGTCACTTTCGCTATTGGTAGCTGAGTCGATCCGAGGTTGTGAGTCTGACATACCAGTCAACTGAGATAGTCATGACTCCGATTCGACTCTGGATAATTGATATGAATGAGGCTATTCAGAGGTAGAAGTTCCTGATGTCTAATTCGTTCCTAGAGGCAGCCCTGCAAACAAGTCAAACCGTTAGTTAGTTCGGACTTGAACATGTCCGACATTACATCATAAACGAGCCCTAGCCCTAGCCGGAATTGAAAACTCCGGTGTTCTGGAGTACCAAACCCCGCTCTCCTCGATACAGAATGCCCAAGAGAGCTGAGATTTTGATACTGAAGATAGAAGGCCATCACTCCACATCTGTTTGTAAAATTGAGCAGGTTGATGTATCTACACAAGTGAGATAAGCAATGTAAATCATTTAATGGAATCGATGCGGGGATTAAGGCTCGTTGTAAAGAACTCACATCTTTCTAGCCAATCACAAGCGAGAAAGCGAAGACACACGTGACTTCTCCGCTCTGAATGAAGCTTCTCACATAGGTTCCTTCTTACATTCACGACGATGCGACATGTATCAACTGTATGATCATACTAGACGGCTATCTTGATGGAGGATATCAATCGGACAGTCAAGACTCAACAAAGATGAATATCCGCAATCATGGCTGACACCGATGACCTCGATCTCCATCGCGAGCTCAAACGTCGTAGACGTGCTTCTACGACGACTGGCACTGGCAGTACGCATGCCTCTCCACGCGAGCTTGGTATTATGCGCAAGGATGATACATCTGTCAGCTTCCTTGGCAGCTCCAGCGGCATCCACTTTGTCCGCACAGTCTACAATGCCTTTGCACGTCGCTTCACAGATATGCAGCAGGCTAGGTATGGCGGGCATGAAACTCTAGTTCCTGGGGAAGATGATCATATTCATCGCGGTCAAGGTCAAAGTAGAGCTCATGCCCCGCTATGGAAGAAAGAGGAACTCGACCCAACCAACCGACCGCTGTCATTCGAGGAATTGGTGCGATTGACGCACCATTATTTCGAGGATTGGCATCCAATCTACCCGTTTGTTAATGCGCCCCGTATTCTTCGTACTATCGAGCAGGTCAGCTATAGAGGGCTAAAATCGGTCAGTCGAGCAGACGCCATCATTGTTCGGTCTGTGATCTCCATTTCCGCAGTTAAGAACCCACTGGACCTGTCTGGCGTAACTACAGCAGCTGTTATTCCAGTCGATTTGGTATACCAAACCGTCCATGAAGCGATGATAAACTTGTGGGAATTACAGAATGAAGCGTCTTCCGTCGCTTTACTCCAAGCAGCCTTCAGTATTCAGCTTTTCTTGACTTCTATCCTGCACTTGAATGCTGCTTCTAGAGTTGGAGGGTTTGTCACCCGTATGACCTTTCATCTGGGTTTACACCGCTGTCCAACGCGATATTCGTGCTTTACTAGTGAAGACATCATGATGCGCCGTCGTATTTTCTGGTCGATATATTGCCTGGAACGATATCTCAATCAAGCACTAGGAGTGCCACTCAGTATCCGCGATGATGATTTCGATGTTTGCTACCCGCAAGCCGAGAGACATTCAACCAGAGAGGATGCAAGCGTTGTTCTAGACGACAATCGGTTGAGGCTCTTGACCCACTTGGCTAAATTTGCTCGATTAAGAGGAATGATTTCAGAGCTGCGGAACAAATCCATCATGCATAGCCGGGAAAATCTGGCAGACGCAGCTGAGGTGGGCAGTGTACTTTTGCGATGGTGGAACGAGGTCTATGATGATGTGTATCCACTTGAACCAGAGCCCGAATCCCCGCTTCAGCCTTATCAAGCATTACTGCTGATCGTGTCGAGGCATGAGGCTATAATATCGTTATATCGTCCGCTTCTCGCGGCGCGCAACCCCGTAGCTGCAGATTACAAAACAGCTTTTCAAACTTGCATCAACTCTGCGAGGTCCTTGCTAGTCGCTCTGTACGACTACATTAATCCTACTCTGAATGACAATCGTCGTCGATTTGTGGAATCTCCAGCACAATCACGAGGTCCTCTTACATCGCCGTCATTCACATCGGCAGTCTGGATGTCCTGTATGATTCTCGTATATGCCGCCTGGACGGGTCATTTCACCAACCACGGTGCTTTACGATACGCTCGAATTGGCATCTCTGTGCTTCGCAATCTTGCTCTCCGCGAACGGGATTGGCCACAGACATGCATCGATGCTATAGAGGATCTGTGCTCCGCCATGGAGAAGAATTCGCAAAATGGTACACCATCGTCACCCAGGCAAGAGTCTCATTCTACATCATCCCAACAGCGCAGCGCGTACTTGCACGCATCAAGACCATCCATGCAACAACACCCACCGCCACGGGATGCTGTATTATCAAATTGTAGCCAAGAACAATTTCCAGTCTCACACAATCGATCTCCCCCAACGACGCGTCGATCCAGAGACTCGATTGATGGGCATCATCAGCCCCGAGAGAATATTACGACCACCATGTATAATAGTGCTGCCTCGGTTGCTAGAGGGAGCGAGATTTATAATCCAGCAAGCATGGTGTTTGGGGATCTCGCCGGGAACGGTTTTTCTTATGGCATGGGCCCTGAATATGCATCAACTTTTCCGAGCTTGAATGAGTTTTCAATGAATGAGAATTGGACTGTAGCTGATGGGCCGTGGCTTATCCATGGGGACTTTGACGTTTCATAAAAAGTATATCGATGTAAAGGCGAACGGCATATGATTCAATTCTTCTAATTTCTAACTTAAAAAACTATTTCCTTCAACTTCTTTATCTCCGCAACAACGGCCTCTGTAACCTCCTTGGTAGTAGCCCCCCCACCCAAATCCCTCGTCAAAACACCTTGCTCGCATACATTCTCCACACAATCCAGCAGTTTAGCCGCAGCATCCTTCTCACCTAACCAATTGAGCATTTCCACTGCTGTCCAAAAGGTGCCCACGGGGTTTGCGATTCCCATTCCCGTAATATCAAAGGCAGAGCCGTGAATGGGTTCAAACATACTCGGGTTTTCGCGCGTGGGGTCCAGGTTTGATGTAGGTGCGATACCGATGGAGCCTGCCAACGCAGCTGCGAGATCGGAGAGGATATCGGCGTGCTGTTCATTAGTTCATTACCATTCAGAAGGATGGGAGGGGGAGGAATACACATACCAAATTTGTGGCCACAATCGTATCCAGACTCTCCGGCTTTAGAACCATACGCGTCGTCATCGCATCAACAAGCATCTTGTCAACCGTCACATCTGGAAAATCCTTTGCCACATCCTGCGCGACCTCATCCCAAAGCACCATCCCATTACGCTGCGCATTACTCTTGGTGACTACAGTCAACAGCTTGCGTGGTCTCTGCTGCGCCGTCTCAAACGCGAAACGCATAATACGCTCAATGCCAAGGCGACTAAAGATGGCTGTCTCGGTGCCAATCTCCCATGGATAGCCTCGGTGCGACCTACCACCCTGACCGGCGTATTCGCCTTCACTGTTTTCGCGGACTATGGCCCAGTTGAGATCACCACTAGCGCAGTTGCGGAGGGGGGATTGCGTGCCGCGGAAGATCTTTGTAGGGCGCACATTTGCGTATTGTTGGAGGGTTTGGCAGATGGCGAGTCGTAGGCCCCAGAGGGAGATGTGGTCCGGGACATCTACCTTATTAGCTTGCGTTCTTGGTTCCTAGGAAGCTAAAGAAAGAGAGTCTTACCAGGTGCCCCCACAGCACCGAATAGGATCGCATCATGCCTCTTCAACTGCTCCAAGCCTCCATCGGGGATGTATTTGCCTGTGTTCTTGTATGTCTCGGAACTCCAGTCGTAATGCACAAAGTTAAGCTTGAATGTGTTGAGTGTATCTGCCAGAGCCTGGAGGGCTACGATGCCTGCATCGATGACCTCTGGGCCGATGCCGTCGGCGGGGATGGAAGCGATGCTGTAGCTGGGTATGGACATGTTGGCTACCTATCCACAACTTTGACTGATTAGGTCAAAGATTTGCAATAAAAAACGAATACACGGCGAGAGGGGTTTATATATACCCCTCATTCCCCAAAAATCCAAGTACAGTCTTTTAATTGAGGTCGTGGTTGGCCGCGCAGAAATCATCTCCGGCGACAAGACCCAGGCCGGACAAAGACATGTCCGGTGCCACTTCTTCTCTACACCACATGAGAAGCTCAGGATCATGGACATGATTCATGACCATGTGGTCTGAAATTTGATTAAAAAGGCTCTTCCCTGCCAGAAAATATTATTCACAATGGTCAAAAAGCACCATGATCGCGCAACACAACATACACGAGCTCCTTCAACACATTCTTCCCCATATCAGCCAACACACCCACCTCCTCAAAAAGACAGAAACTAAACATCCCTGGTTCTCATCGGCCTTCAAGGTAGCGGCAAAATAATCTGGACAACCTGGATCGTGCGCACGCTAAAGAAACAGCACAATCTCAGAAGCATCTGCCTCTCTCTGGACGACTTATACTTTCCCTAGGACGGGTTCGCGCAAATCCGGGATCAGAATCCTCGCAGTAAATTGCTGCAGGAGTGCGGACAACCAGGAGACACATGGCGTGGCTCTAGCGAGGTGGGCTTTCTTGCCAGCCTTTTCCCAGAGAATCGAGGAGGAGAGGTGCTCATTCCGGAGTTTGATAAGCGCTACTTCAACGGCGAAGGCGATCATGTAATCGAAACAAAATGGAAGGAAACTAGCGCGTTGTTCCCCTTTTCCAAGTTAAAATAAAAAGCTACAAAATGCACTACGCGTACTCTCGGTTGATCGTATTATTGCTTTTGATTGCCGTACCCCCAAGTCACTATCCTAGCTAACACAACGCCCAAAATCGATTAATATGCCATCCACCCAGTACCTGATAAACGCATAACAACAGTACGCAAAAATCATAAGCAGATATCATAAGTCATGAATAAGACGGAAAACGCTGCACTTGATCCGGCCTTGACAAGAAAAACCGCCACAGGTTGCAAATGGATAAATACAAGAATCGAATCAAATATGCTAGTATATTGATAATTACTTCCTCCAGCCGACATTCCATATGACATGTGCAATGTCCCGGGCTGTGTTGACGGTATCGACTATGCGGCCAAACATGCCTGTATATGAGGCGTCCTCGCCTTCTTCGTACGGCATAAACATGCCAGAGGGCGTCAGGTGTAGATCTCCGGGACTGCTGCTGTCGTCGCCACCGTCGAACTCTAGTTCCTGGCGATCTTCAGGATTGACGAACCAGGGTCGATTGTTGGGATTATATGTGTGTCGTCGTGGTTGGGTCTTGAAGGTAAAGTATGATTCCTGCCCATCTTCGTCGTCAAGCAAGAAATTAGCTTCTGGTCTTGGTGGTCGGAGCGTCTCTATTGATGGCGTCGGCGACAGTTTGCTGCGTGTGTCGTCCTGACTCACACTCCACGGTAATTCAGGTGTGTCCGACCGACACTTTAGCGTCGTCGGCGGCAAAGGCGCAATGGTCTTGCTCTCGCTGCTCGTACTACTCCTCGGCGTACTGCGCGATGACACTGACGTAGACGTCGTCGTCGTTCCCGCTGGCGATATGCGAGAAACAACCTGCTTCATCATGACAATTCCTTCGTCCGACTCTGTGTCGTCATTGTCATCGTTGTAGTATCTGTTGTGGTCGTAATCGTCCTCTCCATACTCGTCGTAGTCATTGTCGTACTCTTCCCCAAGGAAAAACACTGAGGGACCAACATCGCGTTCTTCGTACTCCTTGGCTTCAACTGCAATGCACTGCACCACTTCGTTGTTAAAATGGATATGACGCCTTTCACTCGGTGAGACTAAACCTGACGATGCTGATTCGGCTGAGTCGGATGGTGTGCAATGGTTTGACGAAGATGTGTATGGGTATTCTAGTATCCGGGCCAAGGGAACGCCCATATCGGACGTGGCTCGCCCGAATGCTGGTTTCCCTCGTGAGTAGTTTTCCGCTTTTTGTGCTTGCAATATAGCACCGGCATGTTTTAGCAGAGTATGTTGCGATAACGATCGTTGCAAGATAGCTTCAGAAGCAGTTTTCTTTTTCAAAATGGACTTCCGGTCCAAGAACGAATTTGATGATGACAATCCACTTGGCGGTGGAGGTTTCTGGTTTGGCTTAAAGTCAGTCTGCAAAGGGCCGTATAACCACGTCACATCGCAGTCTTTTAACCAATTCAGCGTCTCGGGCGAAACCGTCCGCAGTCCATACTTGGCTTTGGCCCACGTCCGCCATGAAGCATTCTCTAATCTGACTCCGTTGCTATATCGATCCTTTCGAGCCACAACATACCTCCACGACGTCCAGATATCTTCTTCCCTCCAGTCATGCGACAGGTAATCGACATGCCGTTCGGGTTCCGGCTCTATCGCCGCGTCATCACTCGACGTTCGCAGCAACGGATCCGGTATATTTGCGGGCGCTGCTGTCTGTATCGTTTTTGGTGTCGATAGCCCGCTATCTTCTTCTGGTTCCTCGGCGGCATACTCTGTGTCAAACACGGGCAAGGTTAACTCATCGCCCTCCCCATCGGACGTCGCTTCTGACGACAAGCTGCTCAGCGTGGGAGTGTATACCGGCGAGACCAGAGCGGGGCGGAAGTTGAGTTTGGAGGTAGCCGTGGACGAGAATTCGGCGTCTCCAAAGTAATCAGACATGGGCTCGTTGAATGGGTCGTCGGGTTCGATGAAGCGCGGCTGTAGCGAGTGAGGGCGTAGCAGGTCATCCCTATCGGTGGCAAGCAGAGTGCTCATGGTGTCTATCCCCTCGACATATTCAATGGTGAGGCGATATTTGAAGGTCTGTCAGATGAAGCGGGTGCTGTTTTCTGCAAGGAGGCCGTGTAAGCGAGCGAGTGCGAGTTACAGAAACGACTGATAGTTGATAGCAAGTAGATTTAATCCAACGGTCAATAAATTTCACTAGCAGTAGTGCTAAGAGCACGGACAGAGAAGGGACAGACAGAGAGGCGTCGAAAAAAGGGCGGCGTGCCCAGATTGCCACCGCAAAGCTCCCAGCCAGTGGTCAGTTACGACTAGTACTGGGTTAGGACGAAAAGGGGGAATGGTGTACGGACCTAGGCCGCATGCAGCTAGTATTGGCGTGTCTGATTGGCTGGATCAGCACGGCCGGCGCCATTCCTGTAATACGATACAATAATACGAGCGATCCCTGCTCATACTATGTGAACGGATATGGAGAGATGACTTCAACTAGGATGTCTCTGTATGTCTCTGGAGTGCACAAGAGATACCAGATACAAATAATCCGAATAACGCAGCATCCGACAGTTCCACGCATGCAACACATACTTGAAGACAGTCAGAGCTCGATGAAAACGGCTCCACAGACCCTCTAGACCGCCAGAGACCCGCTGCGATTCTTGGATTCTGGAGTCTAGGAATGCACTCCTCCGGTCTGCAACCTCTATTCATAGTCTGCTACTATCCATCGCATCGTCAATCAGCCTGGATATAGTACCATGTCGCGATAGCTGTGTGCCAATTCGCGGTGTTCATTGGCTAGCCGTCTTCGCTAAGCTCGGTTCCCTGTTTGCTTTGCATTTACTATCCGTAGTATGAAGTCTCTTTCTTCTCTCCCCTCGCTCACTCGCTGTTCTAGAAGAAACAAGCCTATCCCATTGGCCGACAAAAACCTCTATCGCTATCATCGTCTACTATATATGAGGTTTCTAGACGGAGCCTATTCTGCTCTGGCTAAGTCGTCGAGACGGTACATCTCAGCCTTCGGCCCAGCGACGCACCGTGGGGTCCCCGAATCTAGATCCTTTTAGCGCATGCACTTGTCTGATTATTTGTCGAGTAAATACTGTCTACACTGTACAGTCTACAACGGTGATATCTGGAGAAACTCTCCGGCAAACGGACATTGGACTAAGCTATCTCGCATTTTGCCGCATGCTCAACGTCAGTGCATCAGCCTCGACCATGGCACAACAACATAGTATATCACTTATGATCGACTCTTGATATCCGCCGACGCTTAAGATCACTAATATTAATCCGATCCCTCGTTACCCGCTCAATATCTTCCATCCCTCAGAGTCGGAGCTAGCAATCCCTGTCCCGCCTTCCGTCGACCATCCATATCCCGTTGTTGTCAATGTTTGTTAATGTTGTGTGGCTCGATTGACCGACCCTGCTCGGCGTTATTTATCGGCCAATCAGTCCCGGCTGGAGACCCTGGATGTACTACATGTAACAAAGCCACGATGTCTGTGCTTCAGCCGCCCCTCGTCTGCGTACTGTGTTCATCTGCTACCTGCCATCGGAAGTATTGCAAGAAGCCGATTGACTAGCTAATTGCCTACTGTATGCGGAAACTGACTGACGAGCATAGAACACCTGGCGGAATGCTCTAAATCTGCAACCGCCGATAGCTACGTAGCTGGAGATGTCGAATGTCTAGGCGTAAGCGGCTACAGTCTGAGTCTACAGGCTCATGTATCCCTGCGCTCGTACCGTTAACGCCTTGTCGACTTGTCATGCAGAAAATGAGGAGAAGAGGTCAAAGCTGTGCTATTCGACCTCCTCATCAACTATCATGGTCCGCATCACCTCGTTGTCATTATTGGACCTAACCGAGGAAGAACAGAATACCGAGCTGTCGATTCACTTTGACCAGCAGACGAGGGCAATCTTCAAGGGAGCATTTGCCACAACACATAATATCGCACGGACATGTAACTATGTGTACAAGGTCTCGGGTACCCGATACTGCATCTATGACTGCCCAGGCCCTATATAGCGACTGTCGTGCTAACTATAGATGATGTTACAACGTTGCGAAGCATAGCTGATACAGTCCAATCACTGCAGTGTATAGCATTACATTTACCCCTGGCACGACATTCGTATCAATTTACCTGTTGCTTTGCCATTGCATTGACACATAGATGGGCGAGTCAGTGGTCGCTAAAATTCAGCAACGATCGACAGACAACCTAGGTAAACCGTAACTCGCAATAGTGGTGGCGTCTGATGCTCTGTACGGGGCTATGAAACCGGGAAAAGTCGGGCATGCTTGGCCTAGTAGTCTATCTCTACGGACTAGCGATCATCTTCTGAATGGAGTTGATCTCCGTGGTTATGGTGATCGTATTGTTGCTATGACTAGGGCACGGATACGATGATTGAATCATTTACCTCACGCATCAGATGTACCCATGTATATACTCACTTCAAGCTCAGCTTTCCAAACAACATGACGTCTGAATGAAAGCAGTAATCATCATTGCGAAATATACTCTCTTCTCATATCTCTGTGTCTTCATGTCCCTTGTAGGGTATGATGACGCAGCCAACCAATCACAGCCCCCGCACCCCGCCAACCCTAGCCAAGCATTCATATCGATATCGATAGCTTGAGCTCCTCCTCCTACCTTACTTAGCACACATACCAGATACCAACCGCCAACCAGCAAAAACACCATATATATATATATCAAACTACTACGAAGCAGCTCAGCAAAGAAATGGCAGAAGTCGAGCAACCCCTGGAACTGCATGCACGACACATTGTCTACTGTGGAGGTACGCCAGTCTGAAATTCAACATCCCCGCTATGACATGACATGCATACTGACTTTTTTTTGGGTAGTGTGCACTCTACCTCCAGAGGTATCCCCAACATCCGATACGCTTATAGTTACGATATTGACGAGAACAGTATTGCGAATTCGGCGGTACATCCAAAAAATGCGAAGAATGGCTCCAAAAATCCCACCCAGAGCTACACAATCAATTATACTCTGAAGGTCTCCGTCACTCTCCCCCCAACCATTCTCTATACATTACCAAAACTGATAACTCGTTGCAGAAGCATTGAATGCAAACCTCTCCACCCTCTCCATCACCGCACGCGAAAAAGCAGCCAAAGACGCCGCCAAAAAAGAAGCCAAAGCCCTTCAGGCCGAAACACGAGACGCCGAACGCCTCGCCTCTTCCAAGATCGTGATCAAACGCGTGGAACGCAACAAGCGGAAGTACGTGACTGTGGTCATCGGTCTTGAGCAGTTTGGATTGGATTTGAAAAAAGTGGCGAAGGAGTTGGGCAAAAAATTTGCGACGGGTTCGAGTGTGACCAAGTCGGCGGCGGGGACGGAGGAGATTACAGTGCAGGGAGATGTGAGTGATGATCTGTTAGAGTGGTTGCTTGATACACACGGGGACAAGGTACCGGAGGATAATGTGGAGTTGGTGGAGGATAAGAAGAAGAAGGCTGCTACTTGATTGTGTCGATTAGTTTTAAGTAATATATGCTGGCTATGCTAGGCTATGGGTATATCAAAGTTCGTCAAAGAGGCGGAGGGGATCTGCTGGGTTGTTGCTGCTGCTTTGATGGGTATTCGTTTCAGTAATCGGGAGCTCATCTACCTCATCATTCGTACTCTTCGTGGTGAGCAGCGGCGATTTCAGAAATGTCTTCATATCAACGTCAACATCCACACCATCCGTAGGCGCATCAGGCACAGAACGCGACGACTGCGACAACATTTCAATCCTGAAATTCAGGTCCTGTACCGTCGGCGATGCTGAAGGAATAGGCCTCAAAACGTACGCAACAATAACCATCAACACCAATCCCACTACAAACCCTCCCAGGACCCTCAACCTCTGCGTAACTCTCGCCTGCCACTCGCCTTCTCTTCGTTCCCACCCTTCAATCTCCCCTCGGACTTTCTCAAGTCTTTCACCCAGATCCTCCATTTTACTCCTTCCCGCCTTCATGCGTCGTTCCAGCTCATCGATCCTCTGACGCTGGGGGTCGAATTTGGCAAAATCTGCGAGTTGTTTATGTATATCTGACTCAAGCGCGGAATTATCGCGCTGGAAACTCTCGTGTAGCGTTGCGCTAGAATCGACTAGTTCCTGAAACGTGTTTATCGTCGAGTGTAGCGTCGATATGCGTTCCAGCAGGTTGTAATATGTATAATCCAACCGCCGTGTTATATCCGTCGCAAGCGTGCCTATACCCGCAAGTTTCGACCGTAGGATTCTTCTCACGTTAGCTTGCCTCCACGAACAGAAAAACAAGAGGCTAGAATACGCACTCCTCCCCCTTCTCGCGCTCCCTTCGCGCCAACCCTAAATCCTCCACCGTCCTAATCTCCTTCCCTCGCGCGGTCGTCAGACTAAGCTTGAGACTCACATCCTCACTATCCTCTTCCTCCGTAGCTACGAGGCTGGTATCCCGACTCCCGGCATTAGCATTATTTGCGTTTCGCTGCGCACTTGACGATCTCGAACCAAACCGTGACGAGCGCGACGGATCTTCTCTCGAGCTGCTCGAAGGTTTTAAGAAGCTGCTTTCAGGAATTATCTCTCTCTCGCCGCCAACGCCGAAAGATGGGTGGCCGTAGCTTTGCGTATGCCGATGGAATGAGCGGTTGGGCAGGAGGTTGCGCGCTCCGCCGGCGGAGGCGATTTGGTTCACGGCGCGGGGGAGGCGGTGGTCTCGAGATTTGGAGTGTCGGTGTGATTTATGACTCTCATATTTGTTGCTGCTGTTGTCGTTAATCTGGGTCTTGTTGTTTTTGGTGGTCTTTTCATTGGAAGATGAGGGCTCGAGATCGGATGTGTCGACGAACAACCTCCGCGGCCACGGTTGTCGTTCCTCTGGTCCGTTGCGTGTTTGCTCATTGTTATTCTGAGTATGGTTATTGTTCGATGGACGCGTTACTTCGGAGCGGTGACGGTGGTGGATGTTGACTGGGAATGTTCTCGAGGTCGGGAGTCGACTAGATGGCTTGTCGTCTTTGTCCATATTTATCGCGCGATTTGATTAGAAGAGCAAGATTCTTCTAGTCGTCGCCTTTCTCCCATTTTAAAAATCTAAAAGATTGACATCAACAAGTCAAGTATGTTGGTGAATTCCATTGGTGTTGTAGTTATGCGGTGGAAGTTGAGGTGAAGACGTCACGTCAACCTCGGCTGCGGAGACTAGGCTACGGATGGTTTTATCCATGATACTCAACAACGTTGAAACGATTCAACATCACGACAATGAATAGTATGAATTCGAAGAACAAAACCGAAAACATATTCAGGGAATCATATCTGAAATAAATATAAAACAACACCAAACTCCGATGCAAACTTCTATCATAGCCAAGTGTCTAAGAGTTCAACAATTTATTCCTCTTCTCCCGACGCCTCCTTCGCTCAACTCGCTTCTTGTGCATCTTCTCGGCCATCTTCTCGTATCGTTCCTTTTCTTCCTTGGCGGCTCTTCGGTCTTTGATTGCCTGGATGTGTCTCTGCAGGGAACGAGTTAGCGTAGTCGACATATTCCACAAGAGAGTGGACTACCTGTCGCTCGGCTTCCTTCTCATCCTTCATTTCTTTCTCCCGCTCCTTCATCGCTGCCATATTATTTCGGTCTTGCAGTCTTTTTTCGTATGACTTGAGACCGGCGGTGGGCCGGAAGGGTTTTTTGGGGGTGCGCCAATTCTTGCCTGCTCTGGTTAGTTTGCACAACATAGCAATAGAGAGATAGAAGTACCATTCTTGCGCATGCCCACCTCGGTCTTGCCGCTGTCTGGCACGGGTGCTGCGACGTCGGCCATGTTGTTGTTGTTGTTGTGTTTAGTATACTAGAAGCAGACAAAGAAAGAAAAGTTCTACCAAAGTTATCTTAGCGCGATCAGATAAGCGGATCTCGGCGAAACTGTTGTTCCCACCCCCCGGCGCCACTTCGGGCGGTGAGGACCCGTCGCAGTGGCCCAATCATTATACTGCGTCTAAAAAGTCTCTCTCTTTCTGTTTCCTCTCTCGAGCAACTCCCTCCGCTGTTGATGCCGCCAGCCCCGTAGCGCATTTTCTTACGTGGGCTGACCCAAGTCTCCTGTGAGCCTTTTCACGTTTTCTTCAAGCCCAAGTACGCCTGCATGTGATGCGACCTGCTCGTTGCACGCCTTTTGACACCATCGGCGAGTAATGTGCGAAACCGGACAACTCTGATTATTCAAACATTGACGCATTGTTACCGATACTTGACATACTCGTGTTCCGGCGGCGGACTCTTTTATTGTTCTTAAAGCCCACTGTATCGTTCTTCTTCTGGCTTGGTTTCACATCGGACTCGTGCCTGGTCCACTTGGTCACTTTATTCCCTCATACATTCTCGCACATATTTATTGCCATGTCCTGCCCATAGCTTACCTACCATATACCCCGCGGACTGGCTCCTACACACCACCGATCCAACACGATCAGCACGGTCAACACGAATGGCGGCTATCGACCATGCTGCTTATAGCGATGAAATGCCAGTAGACATCGCTACCACTCTGCCTCAAAACTCCGGCCAGAAAGCTCTCAAAGATGTCACCTTTGGCTCGGTATGTCGCTTTTCTTGCTGGCAGACGGCATTAGCTAACTCTTTAGATTGCTGGTATAGCCGGCAAATGCATCGAGTACCCATTTGATACGATCAAAGTTCGTCTGCAGTCCCAACCTCACGGCGTCCCGCTCCGTTACGCCGGACCGTTCGACTGTTTCCGCCAGTCGATACAATCCGATGGCTTTCGCAGTCTGTACCGAGGCATCAGTGCGCCTCTTGTTGGCGCTGCTGTTGAAAACAGCAGTCTGTTTTTCAGCTATCGAATAGCAAAGAACCTGCTACAGTCGACCGTTTATACCTCCGACCCGCTGCCCTTCAGTGGTCTGTTGCTCAGTGGTGCTTTGTCGGGTGCTTTTACATCGATTCTGTTGACGCCGATTGAACTGGTCAAATGTAAAATGCAAGTCCCCAGCAGCACTGCTACCGTCAAACCAGGCCCGTTGAAGATTATAGCAACCGTCTTTCGACATCACGGCATGTTTGGTCTTTGGCGAGGACAAATGGGCACGTTGATTCGAGAGACGGGAGGTTCGTCAGCTTGGTTTGGCAGTTACGAAGCTGTGTCAGCTCTTTTTCGAAGGTCGTCGCTAGCCTCTGACTCTTCAGAGCCAGCGCCACTAGCATTATGGCAGCAAATGGTCGCCGGCGCCGCTGCTGGCGTCAACTATAATTTTATATTCTACCCCGCCGACACTATCAAGTCGCGTATGCAGACCGAAGAAATCTCGGTCCTGTCCGCAAACCGATCATTCTGGACAGTCGGAAAATTGGTCTGGCAACACGAGGGATTAAAAGGGCTGTATCGTGGCTGCGGTATCACCGTTGCACGATCTGCGCCCAGTTCAGCGTTTATTTTCGCTATATATGAGGGATTGAGCCATTATTTTCGTTAGCATATTCATGACATGACAGCGTTTGATTTCACATAGAATAGATCCCACCTGCATTGAATCGCCTTGGATATATAGATTCAAATGGACATGTTCGTACTTTTATTTTATTTCCTAAATAGGTCCCCGATAGTCGTATCTTATCATCTGGTAAATATGCTGATATCAAGTGGTGCTCCCCCACTTGCTCACCACAACTTTGCCGCAAAACAACTCCTTAGTTCCTACAGACCTACTCATAGAGAAGCAAAGCAAAATGTCAGCCCACGCCCTCACCGAAACAGAACTCCAAACAATCTCCCAAAAGGCCATCGACGCCAAGGCCAAAGCCTATTGTATGCCCCCTTCCCCCCCCAATCAATCAATCATTTATACAAATTCTGACGGAGACTGGGGGAGCAAGGCCCCTACAGCAAATTCCGCGTAGGCGCGTGCCTCGTCACAACAAGCGGCGAGTACATCGACGGCGCAAATATTGAGAATGCGTCGTACCCCGTAGGCGTGTGCGCGGAGAGAGTCGCGTTTGGGAATGCGCTTGTGCGTCCCCCTCCTCGTCTTTCCGCTTACTGTTCAATAAGAGATACATGTTAATTGATGATGATGATGATGGATGGGCAGATGCAAGGCCATAAATCCTTCAAAGCGATCGCAGTCGCTACAGACATCAAACCCGCCGCGAGTCCGTGTGGGATGTGTCGACAGTTGTTCGTCTACTCTTTCCTTTCTACCCACATTCTCGCGTTGTTGAGGATATTTTTGCTGATGTTTTGCTGCAGTATGCGGGAATTCACGCCCCCGAGTTTTCCGATATATATGTATGACAAGGATGGGGAGTACAAGGTTGCGACTATCGAGGAGGTACGTCTTCTCTTCCCCTCTACTCTTTTTTTTTTTTAACGATTAGAGCTGTGTTGACTAACTCGTATCGGTAGCTGTTGCCGGATTCGTTTGGACCGGATGATTTGGCTTGACTTTGGACTCTGAGTATATTTGATCAAGAAAAAAGTGATTTGATTGATTAACTGATTCACATTGAATGGTGTTGTGGTTATTGCCCTAGTTGGTGTCGGAATATACATCCAGGGACTAATGGCGATGTACTCGGATTCTCGTTTAGCTTGACATTTTGTATTATATTCACGATTGGGTTATGAATCGTAGTCAACTTGATGATTAGAAGATAAGATGATCGTGTCTAGAGGTAGCTATTATATAGCTCCCCTGCCCCTCCCTTCAAACATATGCAAACCCTGCCCAGGTAATATATAATATATCTATAATATGTCAACATTCGAACAACGCCTAGCCAGCTACCTCTCCGGCCACACCAACGCAGCACCCTGCGACCACGCACCAGTTCCCTGTGTCTTCGACCCTTCTAGCATATCTCTCTGTCTAGTCGACCAACTCCATTCTCGCTGGACCTCCGAACCACGCCCCTTTCATCAAACTGAACATCCCTTAGTCTTCTCTATCTGGCAAGCGGGCTATGACCGACACAAAGCGCAATGGCTCGCCAGTGAACCCGGCTATGGGATGACTCGCGCGCCTCAGCTCATCAAAGCATTAAGAAAGATCGGTGCTGATGAGAGGTTACTTCCTTTGTCTAACCAGTATAATCAGGATGTGATTCATGTCGGCGGAATAAAGGCGTGTAATCAATGCAAACCCGGGTCGAATACATGGTCTTACTGCGCGCCATACAACATTCGTCAAAGTGCCTGCCATCGTGTCAGTATCAATTTCAACATTAGACCGACGGCTCAGGAAAATGGGAAAGTGCTCTGCCTCGGCCGGAATGGCGCGACAAAGTATTGCGCCGCAAACGAGTTTATGGCAATAAGTCATGTCTGGTCTCATGGATGGCAGGGCAGCGCTGAAGATGGAATATGCTCGCGTGTTCTGGATATGTTGCTCGAAATCGCAACCACCAGGTTCAATGTGCAGTGGATATGGCTCGATGTCGCCATGATCAGCCGAGACAAAACCGTTCGAGCAATGGCCATTAATTCCATGGATACTGTATACTCAACCGCCAAAGCGACACTCGTCGTCGATAGACTCCTCCTCAACTTCATCCCTAAAGCAGAAGACGATAAGCAAACTGCTCTAGCAATCACAGCATCGGACTGGATGACCCGTCTCTGGACCATGCAAGAAGCCATGCTCAGTCAAAACCTCCTCATCTTGACGAACCGCGACTCTCCGCCGATCAACCCCCGAACTCTCCTCCACCGCATCATCCTCGCCAACCACGATCCCACACGCTGGCAGCAATATATCGCCATCAAACTCCTCTCCGCAATGGCGCACGACCCCAAACCATCTCTCCGCAAAATCGTAACCTTCAGCTACGAACGCACAACCACGAAACCAATCGACATGGTCCGCGCTTTGTATCCATTATTCGGACTCAAGTGGCCCGACGCAGGAACGACGCTTATACAAGGGCAGATTCTGCTGTTGCAGCATTTGGGTCAGGAGGCTGCTATATTGACCAGTCTCGGCAGCCCGATTGGGCTACCGTCGCCGTGGGGATGGGCGCCGTTAGTTATTCCCGGTGCATCGGGGGGAAGTATCTCTGGCTATGGTCGGCATGTCACTAGAGATGGTCTAGTAGGCGCGTGGAGTTGGCTTGAAGTCGTGCCTGTGGCTATGGAGCCGCAAGGTGCGGTCAAGGGACGACTGTCGTCGAATAAGGGATGGATATTTGATTTTAAGCGCAGTTTTAGAGATTCTCGAAAGTATCGTGAGCAGCCAACAGCCGGAGCAGCAGCAGCAGGAGGAGGAGGAGGCACGATACTAGATCATCTGAACCACGCCGTCGGCATAGGCGCCGACATTCTCAAATCCAGCATCATAACCACCTTCGCTCAATGGTCCGGCCCACCAACTGCAGACCTTGAACTCTCAAGACTGGTTGGCATGAAACACGTCTATGCCGTTTTCCGTCAAGCGAACAACCCAAACGAGCAGTTCACAACTCTGGTCACATACACTGCGAACGACCCCTGGCCGTGGCACGGCCAGAAACTGTTTTTCATTGCATCTGCCGATCTGAGTGCGCAGATTCGTGATGCAGTTCTGAACCCGCACGACACGCCGCAGTATCTGGATCTGGTGGTCGTGGAATCGGAGAAGAGTGGACGGTACGTAATGAAGCGGGTTGGGAAAGTGGTGACGATGGGTGTGCGGCTCAGAGGTGGGAACGAGGAGGCAATTCAGGGGTTGCTTCGTTGACAGAGCTTTCTCATCCTTCGACTGGCGTAAAGCCTATCTATCCTGAAACCCATCGAATCTGCCCACGGTTAATCGATAATTCGAGCATTTCGTTTGCAGTGCTTTTTTTCTTTCTTTCTTTCTACTTAGGTAAGTACGGATATTGTTAGTCAACCATAGCGTGGAGGCGAGGCCTCCTCTGTGACTTGATATCCTGGGAAACATATTAATCCATACTTTCAATGTTCCACCCGAGTTGTATATATCAAGCTGGACTGTTCTGATGATAATGAGGCAGCACGAAAGGGGGACCATGGTCTAGGTGCTCAGGACATAATCTTGTCACTCGAAAGATATGTGGAGGTGGAAGGGGGTGTCGAGATAATCTACCCTACAAAGAAAAGACAGAGAGCTCAAAGGTCTACTAACTATACATGACATCATTGAATCTAGATACCCAAAAACATCCATATTCCAAAGAATAAGAAGAATAAAAAGACAAAAGAGAAAATAAAAAATAGCAAGATGCTCGCTGCAGACTGGCTATGCTCAACTCCTCTCCTCCTCACCCTCTTCATCTTCAAACTCATCGTCGCCTAACAACTCATCCTCATCATCCACGACGTTCGTATAATCCCCCCTCCTGGAAGCAAACGCGGCTCTCGTCGCGTATGGTCGTGGACCCCTGCTGCCGGGTAACCGTACATAGCCACTGACGCTTCGCCAGAGGGACATGACCAGCAACGGCAGTACCTTGACTGCAGCCACCGTGGCCGCAATAACCGCGACAGGGATTGTAATAAACGGCGAATCGCCGCGAGAAGTCATGAACGATTGAGTTCCACCTTCACCGAGCCGGATTTGCCCGAATTTACCATCCCAGTGAGTATACACCCAGTAACCAACGGCGATTGCAATGGCGACGGGAACGATGATAGCAAAGAAGATGGCGACGCCGCTGGCGCCGTGTTTGCGCTCGTATTCTTCCTGGTGACCTGGACAGGGGCGCGATTCCCAGCGGTCCAGGTTTTTGCCGCCAACACAGGTAGTAAGTGGGATACGTCGGAAGCCTGTCGGTTCCCAGTATTCGATGGCGTCTGGATTCTCTTTGCAGTATTCGACTGCGTTTGGTTTGGCGAGACCGGGTACCAAGGTACACGTTCCGTCGCTTTGGCGTTCGTAGTTGTAGTCACTAGGCCTTGTCAGTTATAAGCTCTTCAGCAAAAAGGGAAGAGACGTACCACTCATAATCCTCCATCGTGCAAGAGCAATTGTGCGAAATACTATGCACATGCGCCTCGGACCAATCGTTCCAACAATGCGACTTGGGATTCTTGCGGTGATACTGCTCCACATGACCAAACAGACAGTTACCCTCTTGAAGAGGATGCTTTGGCTCCCAGAGATAGTAATCTTCGCTCTCACCAGTATCCTCATCCAAATTACATGTCCGGTCACGCAGGCCACTAAAGTCAAGATTGACAGTTACAAACTCATCAGAACCGGCCTCTGTACCCCAGATCAAAAAATTCTTTGAAGTGTCGGACGGCACAGTAGAAAGATCCAGCACCGAGACCTCTTTGTCAGAAAACTGATACGTCTCCCAGGTATCTCCCTCGTCGGTGCTGAAAAGAATTTCGCGCGTGGGTTGACCTGCGTCAACAAGGACCAGGACAGAACCCTGGTCGCCAAACTCCCACAAGTAATTGCCCTTTTTGACCTCCTTCCAGCTGATAGCGCCATCACGGCTGAAAAAAGTGCTAGCATCGGCCTTACTGCCCAATGTCTCGCCAACATTACCAACTCCAAACGCAAGGCCAATGGCGGACCCAGATCCATATGTATTGCGAAAGTCTCTCCGTTCAGTGTATCCATGCAAATGAAGGGAACACTTGTCCGAGCCACAGCTGTATGCCTTGCCCTCGGAGTCCTTGGCTGGAGGAGGGATAAGAGTCCACTTAGCGCCGTCGTTATGCGTAACCATGCTCTTTAATTTCTTCTCGCTGCCTTTCTCGACATCTGCCGTGTTGCTCACAATGTTGGCTATCACGACGCCTTCTTGTCCTTGCAGCTTCTCAAAGTCGACGTATCCTGCATTGTTGCGGTTCACGTCGTTGAGACTAAGCACATAAGAGGTGCCGTTGCTGTTGCTCTTGATAAGCAGACCGTACGCCTGGTCTTCATTCTTGTTGAGTGTGACGTGCAAAAACACCGAATGAGTAGTACTCTGCAACACCGTGTATCCCAGCTGCTCAGGCACATCTAAATTATAAGGAAACTCCGCATCAGCGAACGTCACGCCATCGACACTAGCGTCGAACTTCATGGAGTTTTCGTTCTCTGGGTTCGGCGTGGCGATGATAATGAATTCCTCCGCTGTTGCGAAATCGATGATATCGGTCAAAGGCGTCTTGGACGTATCGAAAAAGTCATTACTCGTCACAAGCGTACGCTTGCCATTCACATCTTCGCCTTCATGTTGGTCGCAGAAAATCAAGTCGTCGCTGTCGGCACGATCTTCCCGTGCCATAAAGTCACACCTTTCCACTGTACGAAGCAAGATCTCCCAGCTATCGCCGCGATGCTTGGTAATAAAAGAAGATCTTGGACATTCGCCACGGCTACAATCATTGAAGCCAGTCCAGATCATCCAATCCTTGTATTTTTGATGAAAGCCCAATACTGTAGTCTTTACGTTATCCAGTTCAGCAGGAGCAGTGAATGAGTCAAAGCTCTCTGCACGATTGATCGTATAATACTGCTTATTGCCACTAGTCAGGAAGAATGCACGGTCGTTCAGATACGTATGCGGCGCAATCTCCTTCACCTTGACATCCTTGAGTTCGTGTGTCCAAGTCTTCCCATGGTCGTGAGTTACATAGAGTTTACCATCATGAGTCAGCATGACAACAGTCTCGTCCTCGCCGCGACTGCTGCCGGCTCGCTCCAGATAGTAGAACGTTTTGAATCCGTCTCCTTCAATATAGTTGACCGTCGAGCTGATCGCTTTGGCGTCGCCAGATGGTGCCTTGAGAGCATCCTTGCAGGGACGGTCAATTTCCTTGTCAAGTTCCTCGCCTCCGTCACGAAGACAGGCATTTCCGGGAATCAATCTCCATCCCGAAGGACCCTTGAAAGTATCATCGTCGTTCTTGCAAGTACCTTCGGGTGCTTTGAGAATAGTAGCAGGCACACACTCCTTTCGATCTTCCGAGCGCACAAAGTTGTAGTCACACTCAAAGTCTTCCGCGGTACATTTACAGAGCTTGAATTCAGGTGCAGGTGTCTTGAACATGGTCTCAGTAATGAAACAGTCGGCATCAGATTTGCGACGTCGGTAGAATTGTTTATGTCCCATGAGACAATCAGGCTCACCATTTTCATCCAATCGAGCAGGCCATTCCTCGAAATCGCTGTCCTTGCACTCCCGCTCATGCAAACCTTCAAAGTCGATCGCGTAGATGGACCACTGTTCAGATTCGTCGGAGAAACCGACAAGCAAAAACTTCAGGCTCGTCGAATCGGGAGTCGTCGTGAGGAAATAGGGTTTGATTTCCTTCTCCAGCTCAGCAGTATCCCAATCCTTGCCATGGTTGATAGAGTACTGAATCTTCTTTGTGGGCTTGCCGTCATCCTTGATTGCTACCATAATAGCACCTTTATTACCAATCTCATACTTGTGTGGTTTCTCAAGTGCCAAGCGCCATGTCACACCGGCATCATCCGAGACGTACAAATCGCCGTCTTTTGTGTAGCTCTTCAAATGACTGCCTGTATTACCAACACCCAAAACGATTCCAGGCGCAGGGGTCGAAAACACAGTACCAAGATTTTCAAACTCCGTGACGGAATGTAGATGCAAGTTCTTATCTTTGACTTTCAACGGTTGGAAAGTGCGTCCGTCGTCAAAGCTAATCTGACTGATCACCTTTTTCTCGGCCTCGAAATCGCTCTCGATCTCTTCCCAATTTTCCACCACATTGACCAGCACGATACCTTGAATTCCAACAATATCCTCAAAATCAACGTATCCGCCTGAATTGCGGTTCGTGTGCTCGATATGGCGGGCAAAGTACGTGCCGTTGGAATTGGACGAGAAAAACACACCCATATTCTGTGATCGATCGGTGTTCATCACATCGACCTGGATACTATGATTCGTTCCTTCCAGGACCGTGTATGCCTCTTCTTCAATCTTGTGATTTCCAAACTCCGCGCGATGCCACACAATAGCGTCATCCGTAACGAACATGGCCAACTCATCGGTACCCTGAGATTTGGCAGCAACCATAATATATTTTGTCCGAGCAGCAGCATCTATGATACCCGCGACGGGCCGCCCTTCATTAATCTTGGCCTCAATCCCGTCATCATCATCCTGAAAAAACGAATCCGAATACACGAGCCGATACGCCCCCGGGAACGGATTCTTGAGTCCATGCACAATACAAAACACCCGATCGCCAATCTCGTCTGCAAGATCACTGGTAGACTCCGCAAAAGCCGGCTTCCCAACGGCCCAGAAACATCCCCTGGCCGTATTCCTCATCGGCGCAACCGTCTCGAAATCATCCAGGGTCACAAACGCAGTTTCCTGACAGGCAAACGGCGAACACCGCTCACCCTGAAAGATGACTCTACTCGAATCCTCGCCGTGAAATCGAAGCGGCTCGTTGACAAACGCGGACGGAGCCGCCGGAACCTCAAACTCACGCCATGTCCGGCCCTGATCGGTAGTCACCCAATGGATCCCATGCCGACCGAGAATATACGCCTTTTGATTATCGTGTGGATGCGGTAGAATCAGAACCGCTGCATTGGTCATATCACCCGTCACGCCTTCCACTCTCTCCACATCCGCGTTACCGACAACCTTCCACTCCAGCCCCCCATCAAACGATTGATACACCTCGCCAGTCACCGGACTCAAAAACATAACCGTGTCCGAGTTTTTGAAATAAAAGGGGTCCGCGGGCGCGATGTCGAGCTCTTTGAGAGCTATTTTGGGCCCATCTGACTTCTTTGCCACTGCTCCTCCTGTCAAGCTGCCGATGGCTAGCAGGAGCAGGAGGAGAAGCGGTGATGTCAGATGCCACTGACGAATCATGTTGACGTTATAATAGTTGGTGTTTCGGCATCAGAGTCGTTGCGGTGCGTTGTGATGAATAGTAAGATGCGATGCGATGCGATCCGGATAGCTGGCGCCTAGCTTAGTTGACGACCGGACTAACTTATCTCCGCCTTTTGCGTTCATGTTTATCCTGCTTATGTTATACAGTCATATGACTTTGGACTGTCATATAGTTTACCCCTAGTCCTCTGGACTATAAGAAATCAAGCATCTTATATCTATCTATAGATTATGATATAAGCCTCTAGAGTAGCCTTATCTATTAGTAATTCTCTGTATACACTAAATTTCTTATTATAGATATATATTTTTAGTAATTTATATAGAGAATTAAAAGACTTATTCTAGATAACCTTATTTTATTTTATTTTTTTATATTATCTATTTTATCTTTATTTATTATAAAGTCCTATTAATTAGATATCTTATAATTATATTATAAATAACTAGTATTTATTTTTAATTTAACTAGCTATTTATTATTATATTCTAATTTTAATTCTTTTTCTCTTTTTCTAATTTTTAATTTATAAGATACTTTAATTCTTATTTTAATCTCTAATTTATAAAAGATAGCTTTAATATTTTTTTTATTTTAGAAGAATTTACTAGATATCTATATAATTCTTTCTCTTTAGAACTATATAATAGAGTAATAATAAATATTTTTAAATTTAACTTAATTAGTAGTCATAATCTTACTAATTAAAATATTTATTTAAAATTTCTATTTTTCTTACTTAGTTTCTTCTCTAGATTAATAATAATAAATTCTTTTTTTTATTCACTATTCTTCTTAAGACTAAACTCTCTAGATTTTTCTATTCTTCTATTATTTATTCTAGATTCTAATTATTTATTATATTTATCTAAAATCTTTAATTCTTTTTATTAAAACTAGTCTAATCTTATTATTTTTTTTATTTATTTATTATATTTATCTTATCTTATTTTTTCTTATTTAGTTATAGACTCTTATTCTACTAATATAGCTCTTTATAAATCTACTCCTTATTTTCTAGACTTTAGAATATATAGTTCATTTAAAGATTCTATAGATAAATCTAGAGCTAGATAATTAATATACTATAAATAAGATTAAGTAATCTATCTTAAAGAAGACTAAATTCTTATTAATAAATTTATTAAAGATATTTCTATTTATCTTAGAGAAAAAACTATAGATTAATTTAAATTCTTTTCTAATATTAATACCCTATTAGACTTATTAAATAGTAATAAAAAGATTATATATTTTAAAAAAAAATTTATAATTTAATTTTTTAGTAAGATATCTTTTATAACTCTTTTATTTATATATATAAATATTAATTTTTTTTTTTAAAAATTAGATAAGGATTTTTATTAATACTATTATTATATATTCTATTTATTAACTTATACTAAAAGCTATAATAGAATAAATAAAAAATCTATATTATCTATTACTAAAACTTATATTCTTAATATATTAATTAATTATTAAATTAAAGGCATCTTAAATATTAAGTATTATAAAGAAATTATATATTTAATAACTATTAGAAAGAGTTTATTATTTAAAACTTATAATACTATTATATATATTAAGTATTTTTTAAAAAATCTTAAATAAATAAAAGAAGAAATATATCTATTTAAATAAGTTTATTCTTATTATTAAATAAAAGAATTATTATAGAAAAAATTTAATTTTTATAGATATACTATTTAGATTTATTTTAACTAGAATATTTTAGAAATTATATATATTATTTATATAAATCTATTTCTTATTTAGATTCTAATTAGTAGTAGTAATAGTTTAATATATTTATCTTAATTAATTTTATTTTAATTAACTAATAGTATTTCTATTTAATATTTTTATTCTATTTATAATATTTTAGAATTATTTAATCTATTTATTAATAGCTTTAAGACTTATAATTTTAAAGTTAATAGACTATTATATATTAGATATAGATAACTTAATAGATATAATAATCTTAATAATTATAAGAATAATCTCTTACTATTTTAAAAGAAGACTATTATATATTAAATAATCTTTTTTAATAATAACTATAAGTAATCTTAGAATCTAGATCTAGTATTATTTATAAATTAATCTAGATAAGCCTTTAAAATCATTATTTACTTTTTTAATACTAATTTCTTAATCTTTAATATCTCTAAAATATTTAAAGAATTTTTATTATATTAGTTAATCTTTATTATCTAAGCTAGTAAAAAGACTTCTAATAATATCTAAATTTTTAATATTTTATTATATAATTCTATATATATTTTATATTTATTAGATATTCTTTTTTAAAATATTTTTAACTTAAATATTTTTATTTAGTCTAAGAAATTCTATACTAAGAAGAATCCTTTAAAGTCTATAAAATTATTTTTTATTTAAAGATTATTTAATAAGATTATAGAAGTCTTTAAGAAATTAATATCTATTTATAATATTATAAAAAAGAATATAATTAAAGTCTTTCTAATAGATTTTTATATAATTAATCTCTATATC
>JAKLMW010000007.1:0-77048 GCA_022813215.1 Talaromyces ruber | reverse complement strand
CCCCCCCCCCCCCCCCCCCCCCCCCCCCCCCCCCCCCCGCCCCCCCCCCCCCCCCGCCCCCCCCGCCCCCCCGCCCCCCCCCCGCCCCCCCCCGCCGGGGAGACTTAATGCCGTGGTTAGTGCTCAGGCACTGATAAGCTGCTCTCCTCCTTCTCTACTCTCTGCTGCTGTCTGACTCACTAGACTGATGGTCAGAGAAGACGAAGACCAGTTAGTTATACGCAATGTCAGGACCAGTAGCCCGAGCAGAAAGCTCTTGCAGAAGATGCCATCGCCGAAAGAAACGCTGCGACAAGGCCCTACCACAGTGTCGGGCCTGTCAACATGCCAATCAGCGATGCAGCTATCTCGACGACGAAAAAGAGACGGCGACATTCTCTATTGCGTATGTTTATTCAACCGGTATTCCTGAAATCTCGGAAACTGATTCTAATCATCTATATAGATATGTCCGAGGACTAGAAATGCGTGTCAAAGACTTGGAGCAGCAACTGGCAATGTTCCTCGATATGCGAACGACCGAACAGGAAACGCTATTCGGTCCTTCAAATGACATTGACGGCGTGAGATTGGACTTTAATACTCGATCGATAGAAACTTCTCCGATTCACGTAATCGCGCAACCGCAGCCGATACAAGCCAGCCCGCCAACCCAGCAGCAACATGGTGTAGTAAATGGCCAGCACATCCCCATTACTACCCATAAGCCCGACTCATTGGCGGATGAACTGAAACTACTTTCCTTGGAGGCTGCCGCAGACCGTCACGTCGGATCATCTTCCGGGATATCTTTCGCCAAACTCACACAAGCCGTTCTCCGTCGGCTATCACCAGATCGACAAGAATTCGTTTTCGATGATGAGCAGGGGGGGGAAGATGACGATGATGAAGATGAAGAAGAAGAGGAGGAAAATGACTGTGTACCAAATGAATCGGAAACTACTCCCACGTTCTCATTTGCGTTCAATGAAATTAATACGCACCTGGTCTCGTCTCCGCCACTGCCACTCTATTTTCCTTTATCCAACAATCAGCAACAGGACGGCCTTATTCATGAACTGTTATCTCTTATTGAGCCAGCTCATATCAGCCATCTACTCGAATTCTATTTCGCTCATTCTCATACCTTGTATCCGTTTGTTCGGCAGCATGAATTCACAACTGTCCTTTGGCGGTTGTATGCCGACCCTTCCGACCCGCTTGCTCAGTCTCCGTTGTGGCAGTTCCGGATTTGGATGGTTCTAGCGATTGGATCAACGGCATATTCTTCGGTATCTTTGCTGGATGAGTCGGAATCCGTCCAGCTGTTTAACCGGGCCATGGTGCATTTTGAGGGTGCTATGGGATGCGGAGATTTGGTAGGCATCATGATAGGTCTTATCCTACGGTAAGCTAATTTACGCATAGGCCGCTCTAGAAGTTTTGATGCTACAAGTATCGTACTCTTTTTTCAATAAAATTGGTCCGAGTAAGTGGCTTCGCTCTGTGTTTCATGAAGTATGCTAATTCTAAAAGATACATGGATTTTGATCGGAATGGCGGCTCGCATGGCGACTGGCATGGGCTTACATACCGCTGAACAATACAAGAGTCTCACCGTGGATCTTGCCGAGCACCAGAAACGCCTCTTCTTCTGCCTGTATATGATGGACCGGTACGTTAAGAGAACTGGTCTGACATATAGCTATGCTCACGGTTTATAGTGTTGTTTCGTTGGCTTTGGGGCGTCCATTCGCCATCCAAGATGATGATATCACTGTAGAGGTATGCTGAAATCCATGGCTTTTTAATGAACCGTGCTAACATAATACAGCCCTTTGCAGACGTAGACGACGAAAACATACAACCAGATGGCATCATACCATCCACAAAGCTCGAGCCATCAACCATGGCCATCCCCCTGCACATCTTAGCCCTCCGGACCATTGCTAGTAACATTGGAAGCAAAGTCCATGCAGTCCGAAACAGCGACCCAGCCAACCAACAAATGAAAGGACAGACCCTCCAAAACCTTCACAGAAGGCTGATAGAATGGCGACGGACGATGCCGTTTCCGCTACCAGACCTACAATCCAAGGTCCCTCATTTGTGCACCAACTGGTTCGACTTTAATTATTATACCCATGTAATTATGCTTTATCGCCCATCTCCGCTCTGTCAAACGCTAGATCTGGCTCAACTGCGAGTTCTTGCCGAAGCATCCAGCATGGCTATCCGACAAGCCACGACCATGCATCGACAGCAACGCTTCTCGTACAATTGGCTCAATCTCGCTGTTTTATTCAATGCGACACTTTCTTTGATGTACTCGACAACGGCACAACCGAACAATTTGTCTCAGGTGTTGGAGTCGAGTAAAGCCATTGAAGATTTGGAGTTGAGCATTGAATTGTTGCAGGCTTTTAGTCGGAAGTTTGCTTCTGCAAAGAGGATTCAGGGGATGATTCGGATTGTTTTGGGCAAGTTGAAGCTGCAGGTTGTTCATTCGTAAATATCCATTCATTTATTCCCTAATAAAGAGACTGTCAATTTGACGGTCAAAGTTCCCCCAAGGAGGATTCCTACCAGCAACGAAACTCAAAAAATGGCTAGTATCTGATTCCATCCACAATGAGATATCTTTGCAGCTGCTAAGCACACCAAGCTCGCTGCATAGCTGACAATTGCGAACGTAATCAATCCCCAATATTGTCCGTTGCACCGTTGAAGAATAGCGCCACTTATCGGGATGCCAGTGAGTGTGCTGCAAATATTCGCATCAGTCAAAAATGTTATGTTACAGGTTCTAGTGGGAAGGAAAAAAAAAAACGTACCTGATACTAACAATAACATAAGCCGTAGCATAAGTCCTCCCAAACCTCTCAATCCGACACAACTGCCCAATACAAACCGGCGCAAGACTGACATTACTCCCACTCGCAAAGCCGAACAGAGCCGCAAACGCAATTGCCAGTGCCGACGCGCTCCCACTGCTAATGACTTGCTCGGATTGAGCCGGCATCCACAGGCAAGCAACAAAGAGCAAACACATGGCAATAGTTATAATTAGCGTGTTGAATCTGCCCAGTCGATCTGCACACCAGCCGGGGATCCAGCGACCAAAGACCGCCGCGGCATTGACGAGAGATAACAGTAAGTATGACGATTCGGAGGACATGTTGATATCTAACGCAAAGGAAGTAAGGTATGTCAATGGGATGAACAAGCCCCATTCCATGAAGAAGATCCCCATTGTAGCCAGCATGAGATCTTTCCGCCGAAAGATTGATAGATCTGGAATTAGTCTTTTGAACGTAGCACTTTTCGCTGGAAAGCGTCTCCTAATCAATAAAAACGCAAGACCGAAAGTGACCAGATCAACAAGCGCAATAATTCGCGTTGCCCATGCAAATCCCAAGGTGGAAGAAACATGTTGAAACAACAACGGAAACACAACGCCGCCTATCGAAGCGCCTGACGATGCAATCCCCACCGCAAACCCTCTTTGACGATGGAAATAATGCGCTACAATCGAAATAGAAGGGCTGAACGCGAGCGACAAACTAACCCCTCCTAATAGCCCAAAACAGAGCATAAAATGCCAATATTCCGTGCACACCTCCAGCAATAACAAGAACGCCACAGTCCCCAATCCACCAAGCAATACAAGCGGCCGCGGTCCCTTTGCATCAAAGACTGGACCAACTTCAACGCCACAGAAAAACGCGAGAAACGAATAGAAGCCAAAGATCCAGGCGATGCTGCTGGAGGAGTATGGTTGGAGTTGGTGCTCACCCAGATATGCCTGGAAGATGCCGAGACAGTTCATGAGGCCCATTGAGCCGAAGCAGGACATCCAGCTACCTAGGACGACAAGCCAGGCTGTCCAGCCTCCCTCAGGATAGGTTATTTCGTCATCAGAGGCATCTTTGGAGGTGGTGGTAGTGTCGTTTTCGGAGTGAATATCGCTTATAGATTTCTCTTTGCCAGCGGGTTTGAGGCTTGTTGCATCTGCGATATTGTTGGCATTTGCGGTAAATATGTGATTTTCACTTTCGGCGCAGTAATTTTTGACATCTTTGAGATCATTCTCACTCGCTGTTGGAATTCCCATGAGTCGTTGGCCGTGTTGTATGTGATCAGGCCCGACGGCTTTGGTGTACGAGTCAGCTGGTGCGATACAGTTGACTGGATGATAAAAAGAAATCAAAGATGCTGATCCTAATCACCCTGCACTTATTTTTCGCCGATTCGATTGCACCGACAGTGTATGGGACCATTGTCGGTCTTGAGTCCGTATATGTCGGGGGATCCGACGTTTCATGTCAACAACCTGATTTTTAGAAGGGCCATGAACAATGAACAATCCGGATATCACAAAACAGCAAAGCTACATAAAATCGTCTGACTTTTGGACATGTGACAACAGTATCATAGTACGGTTGATTTCAACTGCTCTACAGTTTGGTAACCTTGAAAAGTCAAATCCGAATATGCGCAACAGTTCCCCTCCCCCCGAAGACAATGACCTTATACATTATACACACCTACGTAGGTAATCTAACTGCTATTACAGTCCCTTCACATTCTGCAGGACCTCCTTCTCATCCTCCAAAACCTTACCCGCCTCAATTCCTGTCGAAACCGGCACCCCATCCAAAATCGAAGCAATCTCCTCCAAAGGAATATGAGCCTTGGAACAGAAAGATCATAGCGATAGTGCCCTAGATGACCGGATGTACTTGCCGAGGTGCCGTAGAGCTTGTGTAAAGCCACCCACTAGGAATAGACAGACGGTTTCTAGGCCCATTGGACCAGAGGGCTAGGCGCTTGCGGCCGATACGGTCAACCGATGCTGTACCTATGGGTGCGACGACCAGACAGAAAGAGTTGAGGATGATATTCTATCGGTACTCGTCAGTAAGAACGCTTTACCAAAAGGTTACATAGACGCCTTACGATCTGAAGATGAGTTGTTGAATCTGTAATACCGGCTTGGTCCAGCATATCGCCCAAATAGAAAGAAACGATGTTGTTTCCAGACCACATCGAGAATACAGCCACAGAAAGCATGAGAAGCGTCCTCTTACGATCAGATCGCCTCTTAATCATATCCCCCACCACCTTCCATACACTCTCAGACTCAATAGACCCAGCCAGAGATTCAGTAATCCTGTCTGAACAGTGGCATTCTCCAATTCTCCATTGCTATAGACCTGTGCAAGAACTTTGCGACATTCATCACGGCGGTTGACTGATGCCAGCCAGCAGGGAGATTCTGACAGGAAGGGAGAAGCAAAAGCAGCACGATGCTAAAGAAGCCCTGTAGCAGATTCGGTATACGCCAGGACCACGTCGAGGTCATCCCGCTTGTTCCGTACGTGACTCCTGAAGCGACGAGGCCGCTCACGTACCTGCGCCAGTCAGTATGCGTCAAAAGTCCGGACTAGGGTGGGTAGGAGACGTACCAGAAATTTTAAAAAAAAAAAAAAAAAAATCAAACCACAAAGCAATGCCTCTCCACTTAATAGGCAATGTTTCCGCAAAATAGATCGGCCCTGCCATGGACGAAAAGCCAGCTCCAACACCAACAAGAATTCTCGAGACGACAAGCAGGGCAAATCCCTGCGCCGCTGTATCAAGAACGACACCCACGGTTGTAATGAGTGAACCAAGCAACATACTCGGCTTCCTTCCAATCCAATCCGGGACTTTGGCAAACGCTATACCACCCACCACATTACCGATCCAAGTGGATGTGGATGCGGTAGACAGAGCGGTTCTAGAGGTGTCGGACTGGAAAAAGTCGTTATAAGCTGGGAGGATATTGAGGCCATTCATTAAACTGCCCTCATAACCTATGGTGGTGCTAGTGACGGAGGAGCAGAACACGATGATGGCTACGAGGACGCTGGAGGTTCTGGGGACGATGCCCTCTGTCCAGAATATGGAGAGGACAATGCTGGTCACTCTTTTCTCAAATCTTTGTATCTGTCAGAAGGGAGCCCAATTATGCTTATAAGGATGAAGCCACGAGCTACTTAAGACGAATCCCAGATAATGCTAATAGGGATATAATTACAAGCCTCGATCCTCCGGTAATTACATTCTATTTAACTGCCATAGAACGCGATCGTCCTGACTATCTTCACATAGCAGAGCAGGATTCGGTTATCTCGAAGCTTGTCTAGCCCTAAAATGCCACACCTGATATCCTTCCAGTGTATGGTCAAAGGTAACCAGAGGATAACTAGTCTACAACCCTTTGAAGTGTTGATAAAGCTAATCCTCCGGCAAGTTATACTTTACGCTTTATGGACCGGCGCATATTCTATGTCTCAACTCCCCCAATGATTATGAATCTTCTCTTATCACACTATCTAGTTGTCGGGTCCAGAGTATAGCGGCCAATTCGGCATTGACTGCGGCGGATAGGCCGACGGTTGCGGGTTTTATGTGATGGCATCTGGAGAATGATAGGAGCGTTTGCGAAGACTACTTCCCCGCTATACGGCATTTTGCCATGTTTGTTGTTTGTGTGTGAGAGGCTACATATATTAGATGTTCTGATCCTTGGGTTGGTAGTCAAAAGACGTTGTATATGCTTCAATGATTGTAGTCTTAACAAACAAGCGTGAGATCACTTCTTTCCCTCTTATAGATATAGTTGCAGTAAAAGAACAAAATGGTCGGCCCCCTTGCTACATGGCCAGCCTGGCCGGAATTTACCTCAATCCCTGTTGACGAAAAAGCCGACGATCTCGCCAACTACAAATCCGCCATCATCCAAGAACACGGCCAAGAAGCCCTAACCAAGAGTTGGCTCAAGGTCTGCTCCGAGCTAGAAAAAAGCCACAAAGGAGATTCGTAAAAAGGGAAATACAGTCATTTCGGAAATCTCGTATAACGATCTACAGAGTTTGAGTGTAGAGCAGAAAGAGGAGTATAAGAAAGTTGGATGTTTTCTGATTAGAGGGGTTGTTGAGAAGGATGTGGTGGAGGACTGGTTCAAGGATTTGAAGAGTTTATGTGGCTGACAATAAGGATTTGGTTACAGGTATGTTCTCTTATGCAAAGCTCAAGGGAACAGCTGAGTGACAGTTTATAGGATGGCCCGTGGAAACACCTGGGATGCTGCGCATATACTACAGTCCCACACAAATGGCAGCACGCTCACATCCAAACTCGCTCAAAGTCGCTCAAAGTCGCCCGCGAACTTATCGGCTGATGGCATGACAAGGAAGAGCCCGAGAAATCACTTGATTCTCCGACCTATGTTGATGCGGTCAGAATCCGACCTCCGGGATCGCCCTTCTTCAGCCTGGGACCTCACATCGACGCCGGCTCACTGAGTCGGTGGGCTGATTCTATAAATCGTGCCTGATATGCATCAGTCTGGCAAGGTAATCCAGAAGATCTAGATCTTTATGAGTTGTCACTTCGCAAAAAGGCAAACACAAGAACGTTTCCAGGCAGTGCACACTACAGCGTCCTCCGCGCTTTCCAGGGTTGGACATCACTCACGACGACGGGTCCTAGTCAAAGCTCTCTGCTACTATATCTGCACATCCAGTGGGTCATGTACTATGTTCTGCTACGTCCATCTTTCAGACCCCCAGCCTCTGGAAAGGAGGAAGACATAATAATGGATGCAAGTAAATGGACATTTGATCCCGACACTCCTTGGTCCCCGGGTACATTTCGATTTGACTCGCAGCGACTTCCAGCGGCTTCACATCCCCATTTGCGTCTCCGAGAGTGTCTTGTTCATATTTCGCCCATGAATCCAGGGGATACGGTCTGGTGGCATGCGGATATGTGCCATGCAGTTGATACCGAACACAAGGGCCAGGGAGATTCCTTCGTGTTGTATATTGCTGCAACACCATCGACGGACGAGAATATCCAGTATATTGACTCACAGTTGAAAGCTTTTCTATATGGGTATTTCCCACCTGATTTCAGTGCAGAGGATAAAGTTCATAGCCTCGAACCAAAGTACAAAGGGTGGAAGGGTCAGGCTGGTATAGTTTCCCCTGAAGGAAGAAAAGCTATGAGATTAGATATGAAGGCCTGACACAATACTTGAATCATATATGTACTTGTTAACTCATAAGAAAACCCTAGTACTCGGCAATATGCATGGTACTCATTGTAATGACCAGTCAGGCGTCAGGTGCAAACTGTAATTTTGGTTTAAAAGACCAAACTTGTATGCCTGCCGTGTGCGCAGTACCGAACAATTGGTGGTCGCCGAACGCAACAAACCGTGGTCTGTTTGGGATGTACATAGGAAGTATTTCCGAATACATATGTGCGTAGAAAACGTTTGTGTCGTCGAGGATTTGATTGATCTTAAAATGACTCCAGGTGACGATCGGATAGTATATTGTCCCGTCTACAGTTAGCATTTTGCCCTTGTTATACTGCATGCGCTGATCATCGTCGAATTTATGTACCGGAGTCCGGATTTCTAGAGCTTCTGTCTTTGTAGAATAGGTAATGAAAACATTGACCAGACCGGGCTCTGAGGATTTCAACGGAAGGATTTGAGAGATGACTGAACCGTATCGGCAGGTTAGTTGATTAAATCGTGTAAACGTATAGAAATATGTAAAGTCCAGGTCGACTTTTTGCTCGACAGCCAAGGTTTTCGAATCAAGGGTGGTGATTTCAAGATTTGTAATGGCAAATCTCTGCCTGAAGAACCTGTATGATGCCAAACCAGTCTCCTTTTCAGCTTGAAGGACAAACAATGTCTCATCGTCGTCGCTGCCCCAGCACGTGAAGAGTGGCTGGCCTTCGACACGGGCTGACCGGACGCTATCACTGTCGAAATGCCAACTAAGAATCGTCAACCCGTCCAAAGGTCTTCCGATGAGGATGATGGCTCTGTCATGACGAGCATTGATCTCTATTATATGTGGAGATGGGAGTCGAATCTGATGTGACCGGTGGGTCGACAACTCCCAAGCGGTACAGTATCTGTGAGGGGCTTAGACTCGGAAATCTTGTATATCAATCACAGTAAGTCCTACCCTGAAGCTTGAACAAATAAAAAATGTTCAGATAGATGGATGAGGCGAATCACGCCACGGGTCTCAGTCATGAACTCGGTCACAGTACCTGTCGTCAGATTTCTGATGCATGCAATCCTTTGGTCTGGTGATAGCCATGCAACCTTGCCGGAAGAATAAGAAACAGATTGCTCTGCTGTTGACGTGTCTTTGAATGAGCATTCCAAGTTGTTGGGCCATCGATAACATGCTCTTGTACGGGTGAATCCATGTTTACAGCGCATGATATCCGCAGCAGACACGGTTTTGTCTCCTAGATCAGGAAGTGGAGAAGGATAAAAGGGAAAGTGAACTGCGCTGTAGATTTCCTTCGACGAGAGTACAGTCTGCCATTGCTTGGATACCTAGAGGGTCGAATAAGTAGCCGCCTTTCTGCTGTGAGGTAATGCATATGCTTTTAAGAAGTCGTACCCTTTGAAAGATCCATACTTCAAGCGGATCCAAATATCGTGCTATTTCAAGCACGAGTTCAAGCGGCAGTGAGCCAACAATGTCACGGTGTAGACTTTCCTGACGAGCATTAAGCTCGCGTCTCTCGTCGATGGTCAAGTCATCCAGAATGGCATTTAATCTGCCAAGCTACCTTAGCACTAGTCACGGAACATAGCGGCAGGAAGCTGCTCACACGGCTCGGCGAGCTTGTTTTGTAGACAGAGACTTGAAGTTCTGGATGAGACGGGTCTGTTCAACATCTCTGCCATTGTCTCCGTCCGGGCGACGGCTGCTCATGGTTATGTAGACTGCATGCTTCAACGATGGTCAAGATGTCGTGAAGGAGGGTCACTAGGGTGTTGTCGGTGTGGAAGCGGGGCAGCGATGTACCTAGTTGGTCCTACTCCGGCAAGAGCCTGAGGCAGCTTTGCCGAGATTGCCTTAACTCTTAAGGCTTTCTTCACTACCTCTCCCCAAACAACATACATCTCTTCTGAGACACGCAGCCGGCGATCTAGACATTCTCGACCCGGCCTGCCCGTCAAAGTAATTCGCCAGCCTTCATATCGGCCCCCGCGCCATCTGGCTACGTGCATACCTAGTACCTACCGCGGACATACCTGTCGAACTCGCATCGCCCCACTGATCGCTTCCTCCTTTTCATGCAGAGGGCTAAAACGCGACTCCCTACATGCGCCTGGACCAATGCGACGAGATCTCCTTCGTCTACTCTGCTAGTTTGAAGCACCGGAAATTGCTCAATCACAGTTCCTGCTCCGCCGCGTTACGGAGGATACTTTTCATTACTTCACTACGACCAGACTGCTTGCCAATGCGTGGGCAGCCATGTCGAGTCGGGGCTACGGATCCGGCACTATCGGCTGGTAAGAATCCATATCCCTGCTGCCATTGCTTCTGATTGACATAAGATTGCATTTGCGCATGCATACCACATAGCTGCATACACGTACATACTATGTAGAGAGTATCAGCATCCTGAGGTAGCACCGCCTAGCTTCGAAGCAGCTAGTATCATTCAGCCCAGTTCCCATAGCTCCACCAACGAGAGAGCGAAGACGATGATAAATTAACACGCGTAATCAGTACTCCGGTGACAATCTTCTAGTAGCATCGTCTTTGATAACCAGACTCTTGGAATGCTCAGTAACCCATTGATGGCGCTTTCACGTACTGCATCTAAATCATATTTGATATGCCCCGTACTGTTATCATATGATGATTATGTTTACGCCCTGTTGGCCTGCTCTTTCGCTGTGTTGACTGTATCGCATATTGACCAGCTATCGTGACCACAATTTGCCACGGTCGATCAGGTTGGAAGGGGAGGGGGGGGGAACAATCAGACAAGAAATGAGAATAGAATAGTTGATCAATGAATAATCGAGCTGATGCTGGACAGTCTAGAAGAGTCGTAGCATCTGCAACTAAGTTGCGGCAGAAGTAACAGAAGCTTCCACGAGGAAACCCCCAACGCCAGAGTCGCTCCCCCGCAACTCCCTTTTCTGCTCTCCCTCGTTTGTTTTCTTTTCTTCCTGCTGCATCCCCGACCACGCCGGCCCGGTCCTTGATTATCCTTACTGCCAGTATACTCCCTATCGAATCTATCTCTTATAGTGCCGAGTCCCGTCGTTTGTGGCCTTCCGATCCGTCCCATTGTTCTTGTGTCATCATGTTTGGGCCTCTGGAGCTCATTCGGCCGTGAGTCTTCAGTCTCTTTGCGACGCCCCTCGCCACGATCCGAGCACCGCGACTGCCTACGCCATCGGATCAGCATACGAGTGTCCTAGGTAGCGAGAAAGAATACGAGGGCAATTAAGACAGGAAAGAAGGAACGCGGCCAACAATAGTTGAAAATATATCGATACTCTTCACTTCATCGGCTAAGTCTCCGCCAGCGGAAGACGCTCTTCCGCCGACGACATTCGCGAAACAACCGCTATACGTACTCGAGTCGCTATGAATAGAGTCGCCGATCTTCCTTCAAGAGGCCCTTTTTCTGTCGCTAGCGATAGACAGCGAAATATCCCCGTGCTCAATTCGTCCGCACCGGCAGCTGATGCCAATCGCGGTGATCCGATGGATCTGACAGCGGCCGCGCCGGATGGCGATTCCAGCATGCACAATACCAACGGAGACAACCAAAGTCACTTGAATACTTCGGGTGGCCAAACTATAGGAGCTGCTGCTGCCGCGCAACAACCAAAGGTTGTCCAGACGGCGTTTATACACAAGCTATACAAGTAGGTAATTTCGCGTTCATTCGATCGCAGTACTAACCTTCGGTCAGTATGCTCGAGGATCAAAGCATTCAGCATCTGATTTCCTGGTCCAACTCGAATGAAAGCTTCGTCATGTCTCCGACCTCCGAATTTTCCAAAGTTCTCGCGTAAGTTCGCCCTGTCCTCTCCGACAATACATCACATTCTCATTCTTTGTAGACAATACTTCAAACACACGAATATTTCGTCCTTTGTACGGCAATTGAACATGTACGGTTTTCACAAAGGTATGGTCTCTCTCCCAATTGCTGGGCCCATGCTGACGGTCAGCAGTAAGCGATGTCTTTCATACAAGCTCCCCTGACTCAGCGCTTTGGGAATTCAAACACGGCAATGGAAACTTCAAAAGAGGCGACTTGGTGGGTCTGCGCGAAATCAAACGAAGGGCATCCCGACATACTCTGATTCATCGAGACTCTTTTTCGAATACTAAACCCGGAGTGTCACAACCGGGAACGCCAGCTGAGCCAATATCTGAAACGGGCGACATGCGGATGTTGTCTTTGGAGCACTCGATCTATGAAATGCAAAATCGAATGCTGCGCTGGGAAGAGACCAATTATATGTTTAGCTCCCGGTGTCAAGCGTTGGCAGAGTGTCTTGTCAGATGTCATCAATGGACAAATTCGATTTCGCAGGTTCTCGTCAAAATGAACCAAGACCGGGATAGTGCTATTTATCGTGAAGGTAAGTCGCTACAGTGTATTGATAAACATATCACTAACAAAGCCAAGTCTCGGACATGCAACAAGACATTGAACGACATCTCGACAGCACTCGTGCCTTGGAGACGCCTCACGAAAGTCTGCTGGCTAGCCGACAGCAAGCATTCTTTGGAAATGTAGCAGAACCAGGACCACCGCTTTCACCGCGTCAAATGCCTCAAGACGACAGTCGCCGGCCTTCGCTTGCGGACACCTCTAAACCAATTAGGACACACATATCGCAGCATCTAGCTGTCTCTCCTCGGCGGTATGGATCAATTGGTGGAGGGCATTCCTCGCCAGGTTACAGTCGTCCGCCGCTTCCTCCTCAACATCAGCAACCTCCACTACCTCCGCCTTTGTCGGCAGTCACATCGCCGTCAGATTCGGCAATTCTCGCGCGTCGACATACGTCTGCAGACATTCGTCAACACGGGTGGCCACCAAGCGGGATACAAACCGCAGGAAACTCATCTGGACCATGGCCATCATCGCCGCATCGACTTCCGTCGACTAGTGAGCAACAAGTCCGTGATGTTCTGGCGCAGTATGAAATTACAGGGTCAAGGCGACGAACCCAACTATCACGACAAGCAACACCACCTCTGGGGGCCCCCGATCAGCCGGGAGCACCGCCGTTGTCTGCGTCCGCTTCGCAGCAACATCTCACCGTGGATCCGACATGGTCGGCCGGAAGTAGTAACGGGGGACCTCGATTTCCACGGTACGACAGTTCACTGCCAGCGACGCGTCGATCCAGTATGGCGAGCAATGTGCACTCCTTGCTCAATCCAACGAACGCCAGCGAAAGGCCAGAAGAAGACGACCAAAATCTCGAAGATCGCAAGCGAAAACGGCTTCAATAATCTCTTTTCTCTACAACATCCACCTTTTGCATCACAGTATTGGGTTCTTGTGTCAACCTATACATTAATACCACGAAATACATCCCATCTCTTCTCATTTTTATACCAACGCTTGAATCACCATTATACCCGAGAAGGAGGATGGGGTCGTTCTATCACTCAAGGCGAATGGAGAGTTTGTTTTTTTTCTTGTTTAATGTGTATAATACCACACATACATATTCCTGTTGTCCACCGGATTCTGTCCTCTATATATCTTCCCTTCTTTCTCTGCATGCATTGAAATTGACGGAGTCTTTTCTATGTCTGTCTATACCAATGAGATTTTGCATTTATGTACGTACAAATAGCAATAATATTTCTAACGCATTCATTCCACCCGCTTCTTCTTCTTCTTTTTTTTCCGATCTTGTAATAATTCGTCCAAATAGCTGACCTTGCCCGTCTTTTTACGTTTGTTGGATGGTATGGTAGGTATGGTAGGTATTTGCGGTTCAGCGCTATAGTCGATATTCGTATTCGTCTCGACGTTGTCTGTATCCTCATTCTCTTCTACCTCCACTTTCGTGGTTTTCTGCTGTGTCTGCTTCTTCTTCCCCAACGACGTCCTTCCTTCCTCCTCATCATCCTCCTCATCCTCAGCCTCTTTCGGCCGTGCATTCACAGCATCATCCTGCCTCGTCTTCCCTCGCGCCTGGGCTGCTTGTTGTTGCTGCTGCTGCATAAATTTTTTCGCATTCCGTCCCAGCAATCTCTGTCTCAGTTTATCATCCAATTTATTGTTGCTGCTGGAGCCATTCAGAGTATTAAACGCATCTTTGACGGGGACGGGGGCGCCGAGACCGAGTCTACACCACCACCAGCACCACCATTAGAATTGTATTCTACCTCATTCATTCTAGGAATCAAGAGATGGAGAGAGACAAACCGTTCAGGAACAGCGGTGAATATCTCATCGTCATCGTCTTGTTTATTCTCGGCGCCGGAGTCGGTGGATGTAGTCGTGGTCCGCGGCGGAAGCCATGATGCAACGAGGCGTTGGCTGCGGGCGAGCGCAATGTTGGCGCGATTGAAGATTATGTCTGCTTCGCTTGGGGGTTTCGTCGTCATCTTTTCTTCCTATTATATGATTTTGAAAGATAGGTAATTGCTTTTTAGAAGGAGTCAGAGAGCATGGAAGCGGAGTTACTACTGTAGATAATTTCGATTCTAAGGTGTGGGTCCATAAGTTACTTCTTTAGGTTAGTGGTATATACACATGACATGGCCTTCAATTTCGAGAACAATTCAACAAGGTGAGATACACGCTAAAGAATATCATCAGTCATAAATCGTCACACACAACTAATCCGCAAAACAGATATGCTTTTCGGCATATTTCCTGTACCGATCGAGAATATCGGTTGAGTCTAATCCCTCCTCCACTCCGACCGCATCGTCGTAATGCGAGACCACGCCCTTGCCGTCTATCAGCACATTTTGTTCCAACGAACTTATGGTGTTGTTGCCATTCGGCAAAACGATAAATGCGCCCGATACTTTTCCAGGTGGATTCTTCCACAGTGGGAATTTGTAGCTCTGTAACTCGCCGCGCTCGAGGTGATGGAGGAACGAATTGTGCTGTTGCGCTTGCGAGAGCCAGGTGTGTGTCTCAGTCGCGCTTGCGGGTTCTGATGTATGGTGGGTGCCAACGGGGAACCACGATTCTAGCATATCCCTCCAATAAGGCCAGAACAGATTCCAGCTCCGCTCTGATGATGCTCTAGAGTCCTGACTCAAGGAGTGAATGTCGAGTACATGCGGTAATAGCACGGCCCGTTTACGATGAAACTCAGCGACGGCGGGTTGGTGAATGACATTCGCGGAAATGATGCTCGTGTCTGGGTTTTGTAATCTTGTGTTGACAAGAGTAGGAATCACATTATCCTCGATATAGACAACATCGCCGTCAATTTTGATGTATACATTTTGGGCATCCGCTGCTGGGAAAGACTGGCTAATCGAATAGGAATCCGATTTGTTCACAGTCTCGTACAGCCATTCAAGGTGTCGCCATTCCCTCCTCTCGGGGATGAAGACCACTTGATCCAGTAGACCGCCATATGCAACCAGATTTCGCTATACGATATTAGCTTCCTCTGCTCCGCCCCATGGTCAGAAAACGTACCTGCAAATAACAATCCAATATCGAGCTACGCTCCCAATTCCTGTACTCCACCACAGCCACCACCTTCACATCCCTCAATTTTTCGATATCACTTTTAGTACCAATCCATTGATTTCTCAAATGATTAAGTCGGTGATTGAAGCTCGGATTGGTAATCAGCGCTAATAAAGTAGCATCTGTATAAAAACAGAGTATGATCGCGCCGAATAACGAGTACAACGCGACCGTGCCGCCGAGGAGGGCAATTAGTAGTTTTGTGCGGCGGTGTTGTCTTAGTCTGGGGCATGTGTACACGGTAGGTCCAGCTTCGAGGCTCTGTTTTTCATCATTTGGGTAGGCCATTTTTCTGTCTGTGAAAATTATTATCTGATCGGCGCCAAGATCTTAACTCCGGAAGAGGCGGATAGCTTCTCTCGGTGCTTTCATGCCGTGGAAATGAGACGTTTGGAGGGGGGTCTCAAGAATATAACATTCGAGAGCCAAACGGAATTATAAATACTTATATACGCATCCATACAATTGTCCGGGACAAAACCACATCGGATACGCGGACGGATATCATGCTCGCGTGATCGACGTCGTCTGGGTTGAACTGTTACTAACCATGAGTTCATTACTCCTCTGGGCCTAGCTCCCAGCTACGGAGGGCCAGATCAGCTTTGCAACAGACTCCCACCCTGCCAGAACTCCCGAGCATCCCGGCTGCGGCACTGGACTGCCGGATGCGGATGCGTTCTTGGGCCTGGCTGGTCGTCTGGTGGCTTTGGCGGACGCTTGGCGTATATCATTCTCAAGCTTGTTCGAGTCACGGTTTGCATGATTGGATGATTCTGGGGTGGGCTTTGCTGCTTCGTGCAACCTTCATTGTAAAGGTTCGTACACACAGCTAGTGCGTGTCTGGACTGGCGGATTTGCTTCGGTATCATCATGACTCATGACAGACTTGACTAAACAGACTGTAATCCATGACTTAGCTAGTTAGTAAACTAACTTGGCTAACTTGACTGCGAATATGTGATAATATTGAGCTTTAGCGTCTGTTTGCGAAAATAGGCGAAATAGGATTTTGCTTTGGCATGTCCAAAGTTGACCAGCGAAGTTGGATCGCGTATGGTCATTACAGATACACTCGTATCGTGGATGATTCTCCTTACACGATCATCATTCGCAAGTGTGTATGCGTTACGAAAATTCAGCAGGTATTGCGTATCACAACCATTCAAGATCGATCTGGTAAGATTGCTTGTGGAATGTAAATTACAGATACAGTATACGTAACTCCTGCGTACCGTACCTGTAATCCTCCTGAACTGCAGCGCAAAATGACGTACCCGCAGTTTCCCGCGTTGTCGTCAGGGCGTTGCTTCCCTGCGCCGCAAAAAAGTTGGCCGCCGACTGACACGTGCAACCTTGATCGATCCCGCAGCATTTTCGCTTACAATCAACACGGCGAATGCTCCCGCCTCTCATCGCCATGACATCCTAACTGTTCCATGGCCTACAGTCATTGCCATCTCTCTGAAATATGAAAGCGGCCTTTGTGTTGCGCCGTCTGTGCCTTCGGCGCGGAGCAAACCACACCATCGGCACACCTCCGTCTTTACGAACGTCATTACGGGCCCTTTCTACAAGCACTCCCCCTCGACTGCAGCCGCAGACATGGCATCGTCAGCTATCGCAACGATGGAACAGAATAGGCAGAGGGAGAGCCCCTATTGTCGGCTCGGTCTTGTTTGCGGCCGCATTGGGTCCCGGTGCGTTTATGGAGCTGGCGGAGCAGAATGGTGAAGAAGAGACCGGGGAGAAGCATATGTTGGAAGCATCGCGGCAAGAGATACGAAAGACAGTTTCGGAGGATGCACGCGGCTTCACTCGACTCAAGCAAGAGGTCTATGTTTTCTTCTATTGCTATGTGTACGAGCCTATCGCAACCGGCTTCAGATTTCTCCATCTTACCGTCATATTCTTGCCGGTTTTGGTGTCGGTTCCTGTAATATGGATTGGCAGCCGGAATCCAGACCGCAACAATCAACGATGGGGGACTTTATGGTGGTTTGATTTTCTGGTCACATCCATGGAAAGGGCCGGTCCGGCGTTCATTAAGGTATGTGTATCAGTACTTTCAACAGCTTTTGTTCTTCTGTTGCTGACCTCGTGGTAGCTCGGCCAATGGGCAGCGTCTCGAACAGATATTTTCCCTCCCGAACTATGCGCTCGAATGTCTTCGCTCCACTCACACGCACCGGCACACTCTCTACATGCCACGAAAAGAATTTTATGCAAAGCCTTCAATGGGCTTCCGTTTGACGAGATATTCGAAGAATTCCAGGAAGAGCCTCTAGGTGTTGGAGCCATCGCGCAGGTATACAAGGCAAAATTGAAGCCGGACATTGCAGCACAGTACCAAGAGGAACTACAAGACATGCCAAAGGATTTGGCGGCCAGGGTACGAAAGAATGTCGATGTTCTAGTCAAAAGCTCACCTCAACGGGTGCCTTCGTCTTATGTTGCTATCAAGGTCCTACATCCGAGAGTGGACGTCACTGTTAGGAGGGACTTGAACATTATGAGCATTTTTGCACATGTCATCAATGTGATACCTACCATGGAGTGGTTATCGCTTCCAGGGGAAGTTGAGCAGTTTGGCGAAATGATGAAGTTGCAGCTTGATTTGCGAATCGAAGCTACCAATCTGGTGATTTTCAGAGAACACTTTAAGTCACGCACAACAGCCTGGTTTCCTTATCCTTATACAGAATATACTACTAGGGAGGTCCTTGTAGAAGAATTTGCGCAAGGAATTCCATTGTCTGTTTTCCTTGAGAAGGGCGGCGGTGTCTATCAAGAGGAAATTGCAGACGAGGGACTTGACGCCTTTCTCCGCATGTTGCTCATTGATAATTTCGTCCATGCTGACCTCCATCCCGGAAATATCATGGTCCGCTTCTACAAGCCCAATCAGCTAGATATCTCTCTGAAAGCGCCAAAGCGCGCACATGAAGCTACCTCGAGTGCTGAGCTAGATGTCAATGAACAAGTACTACGACGTCTACGACCTCACACGAAAGACCCCGAAGCTTGGAAGGCTGCTCTTGCAGAATTAGAGCGTGAAGGATACCGGCCTCAATTGCTTTTCATCGATACAGGTCTTGTCACCCAATTAAATGACAAGAACCGACGCAATTTCCTGGACCTTTTCCGCGCAGTTGCCCAATTCGATGGATACAAAGCAGGCCATTTGATGGTTGACCGTTGTCGTCAACCGGAAGCGGTGCTAAATCCGGAGATCTTTGCATTGAAAATGCAACATCTCGTGTTGGGCGTCAAGTCAAGGACATTCGCCTTGGGTAAGATCAAAATTGGCGATGTATTGAGCCAGGTGCTCCAGATGGTCCGAGAGCACCATGTGCGTCTCGAGGGCGACTTTGTCAACGTCGTAATATCTATATTATTGTTGGAAGGAATTGGAAGAAGCTTGGATCCTAACTTGGATCTATTCAAGAGGTGCGTATATCTTGGGCTGTCTTATCATTGAAGAGAGAAAACTAATATCATATAGCGCCCTTCCAATCCTACGCCAACTCGGTTCAGGCACAACACTGCTACAAACCGTGTGTCACGGTGACACATCCATGCTCCGGGTCTGGGTTGGTCTTGAAGCACGCACATTCCTCCAAGCCAGTTTGGAGAGTGCTGAAATGTGCGTCAAGTACGACATGTTGGCGCCGAATATTTGATTGAGCCTTCTCATCCACCTTGACGACTTTGATAACGACTTCATCATGCGTACATTGATGTTTTCTTGCACATAATAAAAAAAAATACACATATAATGCCTATTCGAACATTACAGGCAGACAACATTGGGGCTGGCGTCATCATCATGCTCACTCATTTCATGTACATATGCATTAACGAGCGTACTCACTCCTTTCATGTCTTATCTCACTTTACTCTTACTCATGTAAGCAGATTAGAAAGAGAGCAATAATTATTTATATACAACTCAAATATCTCATCCTCACAGTAATCAGACATGAAAGTAAATGGAGATGTCCCAACAGAAAACGTACACATATCGATACACACTGAAAAGCAAAACCGCAACCGAGATCAATCATATATCAATATCGAACAAAAGACGACGCCGAATTCCGAGTATGCATTAAAATATTCCACGTAGAAAAGAGGCTCGGGCATCCAAGCTGAAGAAAGGGTTAATCATTGTTTCTCTCGTACTTGGGCACCGCTAGCCCTGTACCAGACATCACCGCCCCAGCGCATCAAACGCTCCACGGCTGCAGTGGGCGTGTCGACGGCGGGACGGATATCGAGGAAGAAAACAGGTTCGCCGGTTGGTTCGGGCGGACCGGAGTAGTAGTCGATGACATAGCGAACCTCTTTTGGTCCGGAGGGTGTTTGGCGAGAGATGTACCAGTCGTGGCGGTCAAAGGGTGGTTCAGTTCTATGCACTCGTTAGAATTGCCTGTAGTTCAAGGGATGCTGCGACAGACTCACCCGAACTTAGCAGGATACAGCCAGCCCAGCGTCTGCATAAACCTCGCCTTGGGACTCAACTCCTGCGGTCTGCCCTGGAACCTCACCAAACATGGCTGCAACTTCTCCTCCTCACTTCTCTGCTCACACAACCACCTCTCCTTGGCCAACTCCGCGGCCAATTTCTCATTCCCCTTGCGACACTTCTCCCATCCACTCTTTAGCCCCTTTGAAAAGATCTGTTCCCATTCCACAATCTCGGCCCAGGCACCTTCGTTCAAGAAATTGTGCACCGCGACCATGGACTCTACCGCATCCTGGGGTGTATCAGTGTACCCTTTCCGGAGCATGGCGTTGTACATCTGCTGCGGAGAGGGATATTCCCATTTCTCATTAGTGTTGTCGGCGCGTGGGATAGAGGAGATTTCGCGCTCCACGGGTAGATCGACTGTTTGGCTTGGGGCGCGTTCTTGCGAGATGAATGAGAACATATAATTAAGTGGATTTATCCTTGATTTGCCGCTTGTATTTGGCGCTGCTTGTTCCTGCGACTGCTGCTGCGGCTGACTTTCTGACGGAGGAACGAAGAATGGTGAATTGGGCGATCTTTTGACCGGGCAGGCGCTGGGGACGGGTACTTCGAATGCAGATGAAGCGCCAGCTTTGTGCATCGGACATGCTGGCTGTAAATCATTAGCGAACAGATCATATAATTTCTCGTAGAAAAAGGCTCACCGGAGGTGCCGCTGATGTAGTATTAGCAGCGGCAACCGGAACAGCGGCCGGCCGCTGGGAATCTGCCCAAAACCAGCCCATCGTCGCTAATGTAAGATACAAATGAAGATAAATGTGTAATAAAGCGTAAAATAAATGTTGTACAGTGAGAAGAAAAGAATCGCGATCAAACCTTGTTGGAGAGTTGACAACTTTTTTTCGCCTTCTGCGGAGCCAGAGGAAATTCCCGGCTGGTCGGCGCGATGGATGACGCTCGGCGGGCCCCGAGTGGATCTTGTAATTGCTTAATAAATAATAAATACCGGTTTGCCTGAGGCTGCAATATATGCGCTCAGGGTCTATATGATGATCTTACATTTATTCTCTCTAGTTTGGGTAGCCAAAGTATTAATCCCAATAAATCATAGATAATACACGCAGAGAATCTATCGGAAAAGATGAAAACCAGCATAACCAGCATAGACGTCCATGTCCAACGCTCGATCCATCATCATGTAATACTGCAAACACTTATGATCAAGAACCCTGAATATCGTGGTATAGCCTCGAGATGAGCACGTATCCAAAAACCACCGCCAGCCCAACCCAGAATTTGTGTCGTCGGACCCAACCTTGTCCTGCCTCTCTAGCCACGTGCCCACCTTCCATCACAGCCCCCAGCCGTGGTCCACTTCCAGCAGGACGTCGACGAAGAGCCGAAGTTTCAGGCGAGCAGTGATTCGACGTCAACACATTCGGGTCTGGGATTATATGTCCCGTCGCAGCATCGATGCGATTGTCTTTTATCCACTTCCAGTTCTCCTGATCTAACTCTGGCCATTCCGTCCGGAACTTCAAGCCCCCATCGCCAGCCTTGATGTTATTAATGCCCTTGCTAGTAGCTGTGACGCCTGCGGGGATATTTGTCTGTGATCCTCCGCCCGTACAATTCCACCAGCGTGAGCGTGCGGCAAATAGTCTGCGTTCGCTGTCCGAGGCACTGACGCTACCGGTCGTCATTTCTTCGCTGGTCATAAAGCTCAATAAACCGATGAGAATCGTCGATACCTCCCATGCCGGGTTGAAAGATTTAGGATGGAAGTCGCTGATGCTGAGACATAATCTCGTAGATGGTTGGAATCTGCCGCTGGGTGTGTGCATGCGAATAGCTGGCGGCGCAAATGGATATTCGGGAGGAAAGATCAGGGTACCCCAGTATTGGCCATTCTCGTAGGGGGTTTTTGGGGGGCCGGTGAGAATATAATGCCATCTAAAGCAACAGTCAGCGGTTGTCTATTCAGTTGAAGGGGGAAGAGGAACTGACTCTAATATGTTGGTCTCTGATGGATGTGCCACAATATAAGGAGGAGGGTTCTTTTGAATGTTTTGGTATTCTCTTGTGAGCTAGAAATGATGGTATAAATATTAGCCTGAAACAACAACGAAAGTGTTTTCGTGGGACTCACTCGTTTATGCGCTGCCTTTGTAGCCATGACGGTTGCGAGAAATTGTGAATATCTGAGCAAGAGTAAAGAAGAGCGACGGCGACAAGCGACAAGCGAACTATGCAAGCGCTGAATGGACCGCGAGGGATGGCAGGAGCTTGTTTGCAGAGTGAAGGAAGAAGTCTTGATATTTGACTGAAAGAGGCGAGACAGGAGTCTGGAGTTGGCTTATACGGCAGCCCCACTTCTTATTAGGGAAGGCATGGCCCGCCGCTTTGTCAGGCAACCACCAAACCCTTTTACTCACTGCGTCTCCTGCTACAATGGAAGACTCCAGCATAGCAGTCATCCTAGGTGGCTAACCTATCGTGCAGCCATCGCAAATCTCAAAGCTGAGCAGATTTGTCCTCCATCGGCTGAATGATGTTACTCCAGAAGACTATAACAAGGTCCTTATGCCTGTAGCTGGGCAGTTATCATTAGGGTTTGTATAGATGCTCAGCACAAGAGCAGAGGTTACTTACTCTACAGCAGGTTTGTATTGTACGTTTCCCTACAGTCGCTCTAGCTGAACAGGCCATACAGCGTCTGAATGGTTATCAGATCGATATGAACCATCAGATGACTGGAGAAGATTGAGCACTCCGATCGATTTCGGCAAGCCGAGCAACAGAATCTCCTTGAGGTGGAACTGATTCCTATGCTACGTCTTCTTGATATAGCTGGCGCTGGTCCACAGAACGATAATCTCTAGTTGCAAAACAACTACATGGCATATTTCTCTAATCTTTCCTCTGCCACGATCAAACCTCCGGATAGGTTCTTCTCCGAGGGCCAGGGCTACTTCGGCCCAAGCGACAACCCCATCACTGAAACTCATTGCAATGTCTGGGATTGGGATCAATTGCGAATGATCAACCTCAAAGGCCTCGCTAAAATTTTCTCCGCCTGACGAAGACGTGACAGTTTCAAACGAGGATGATACCATATTCCTCGCAGGTCTTCTCTTCTGAATTACTCCATCACTCTCCAATCGCTGTGTAATTCAATCCTCCAAACTTCAGGAACCGGACCGGCTCGGACTAGCTGTTGATCTTCCTGTATACGAGGACGAGTGAGGAAGCTCTTAAAGGTTGCATGCAAATTCAACCCTACCCGGAAAGGATCAGAGACTGCAGATGGGCTGGGATGAATTGAATCTTCTCCAAAGCCTGCCATCGCATCCGAGTATAGTGCCATTTGACCGCGCGTTATCCTCGAGGACGTGGAATCTCGAGTAATTGGCTTTACTACAAAATACATACTAGGTGGAATTTTTTCAAGTTCAATGGTGCCTATTCGATCTGAGTGGTTCACACAGCTCATCCAAGTTGTGGATTTTCTCAATCTGGAGCTAGGCATAATGGATCATGACATTCCACACCGGAATCTACTCATCGATCCCGACACACACACACACACACACACACACACACACACACACACACACACACACACACAAGCTTCTTCTTTTTGATTGCATATTGACCAGCCTAGCGTAGTGATATTGTAATCATCATAAGATCAGGTAGATGTAGAAAACGTCCCAAAACGGCAAGCGCCAATCGCCGCGGCAATTTTAGGAAGAAACGACGACGTAGCCCGCACGGACCATCACATGTGCTGCTTTTCCTCGAGATTCCTCAAAAGCCGACACGAAACAACCCAATTGCAAGCATCGGCCGGCAAGATGGCTTCCTCACTTACGAATGACGATGAGGATGTAAGCTTAAATCACAGAAAAACAGTCATTTGCTTGTTCAAGGAGCGCAACTAACTCACGTCCATTGGCTAGATCTTCACCCGACTACAACAACCCGCCGATCCCAAGGTATTGGAGGAGCAGCAGCAAGCTGTCAATGAGCGGATAAATGCCATCTACCAAAAAGCGCAAGCTCGGCTTGCTGAAATAGTACGACCTCTGAAAAAGAAAAGTCAAACCGCATTCTAATACGTCCAGATCGATGAGAACTCGACTTTGCCTTGCACGATATCCCGCATACAGATACTCAACGCGAACCATACGCGAAAAAGCTTCTTGGAACGCATTTTCAATCCTATTCTCAGTGCCAATCAACCGAAACCATACACACTAGCCGAAGCTCTATCCCGTGTCTCCCAAGGAGCAAACAAATTGAGCTGCTTTGGTAGGGTTATACCTAGACTTTTATGGGCTGTGTGGCTAATATAGCATGTAGACATCTTTCATGAACCGATTTCGATCTTTTTGGACAAGCCAACCGACCCCAATGCGCTACCCACAGACTTAGATGTCTACCTGTCGGTTCGAGAAAAGTCGAGGATCCTGCTTAAAACCGGAACCGATCTAGGCAATGCTGAGGGCTCTGCGTACGGAAATCTTCTATGGCGCAACATCTTCGGCGGTGCGGAGACATTGAACTTGAACGCATCTCTGGGTACTCGGACCAGATCTGCATACCAGGCCGCATTCGAGACGCCAATATTGAGTGACCCCAACTTTCGTTTAGAAGTCGGCGGAGTAGCCAGTTCAACGCAAAAACCTTGGGCCAGTCACGAGGAAGTCTTGAAGGGAGGATGGACCAAACTACGATGGCAGACTCAATCCGGTCAACGACATGAGCTTACATATAACGGTTTCTGGCGCCAGGTCACCGGGCTGTCACCTGACGCTTCGTTGGTAGTGCGGGGCGACGCGGGCGATAGTGTCAAGAGCAGCATTTCGCATACTTGGGTGCGCGATAGCAGAGATCATCCTCTTTTACCGTCTAGCGGTACATATGCCAAGACCCTTAATGAGGTTGCCGGTATCGGACCTCTGAAAGGAGACGTTGCGTTCTGGAAGTCGGAAGTCGAAACCCAGGGCGCTGTTCCTATTCCTCTTCCTTTTGTCAAGGGACCAAGCGGCGTCAGCTTCACGACCGGACTTCGCGCTGGTGTGCTTTACCCTCTGAATCTGAGCTCGAGCGCGACACCTCAGCCATCGAGAGTCAATGATCGCTTCTTGCTCGGTGGTCCCACAGATGTCCGTGGTTTCCGTCAAGCTGGTCTGGGACCACGCGACGGCAGCGATGCAGTTGGAGGTGACCTATATGCTGCAGGAAGTGCCAATCTCTTTGTTCCCTTGCCACGCGTCGGCAAAGATACGCCACTACGTCTGCAAGCATTTGTCAATGCGGGCCGCCTGTTGTCCCTTCGCACATCAGAAAACGAACGCCCAAAATCTAACAGCGAAGTTAAGGATGCTTTTGTGTCAACTATAAACGAGCTTCAAAACGGTCTTCCCAGCACTGCTGCTGGTATTGGACTGGTGTATGCGCATCCTGTTGCTCGATTTGAACTGAATTTCTCTCTTCCCATATACCAGCGCAAAGGAGAGGAGGGAAGGAAGGGGCTCCAGCTAGGGATCGGCATCAATTTCTTGTAGACATATGTATTGTAGCATTAGATATTGCACTGAATGGTTTCAAAGCGTTGAATATGTGTAATCCTGTAACTTCGTAAGCTGTGTGTATTGAAAGTTGACGTAGGGCTGTGAGCAGCCAATCACGGGAGCTGCCACCGGCCAAGCTGTCACTCCACAACTTCCACCTAGATTTTCAACTTCTCAACTCACCAACACAACATCTCAACTTTAATCAAGAGATCAGAGGGATTCATCGTTACCCTGATACAATCCTAGCTCAATACCCAATCTACGCCATAGCTTGAGACCAACAACGGACCCAAAGGCGATCCACACACACACACACACACCGGCCACGATGGCCCAATACTATCCCCAACAATCACAACCCTCCTACGGCTCCCAATCGCCTCAAAACCTCCAATTCTACCCATCTTCCTACCCCGTCTCAGGCCACACCACGCCCTCCCAAGCCTCCTATGGTGTTGGCTACGGCAGCCAGCCATCTACCCAAGCATACCCCGGCTCTTCAGCAGGCGGGCCGGGAGGATATGGAGGCGGATTTGGCGGTGCCGGATCATCTGCGACTGGAGGTGTATCTGGTAGGATGGGAGAGCAGGGAGGGTTGAGAACGGGCTGGCTAGCTGCGTTCGGTACAGAGGGGTATGATGGTGAGCCGCCGTTGCTGGAGGAGTTGGGTGTTAATTTTGATCATATTCGTTCCAAGGTATCTTACTCACTCTCCCTCTAATTGTTCCAAGTTAGCGATGGCTGCTAACGACGGGTGATAAGACACTCACGGTCCTCAACCCCTTCGCCCAAATAGACCAACACCTCATGGATGACAGCGACCTCTACGGCGCAATTCTCTACATCGTGCTGTACGGCACATTCCTGCTCTTTTCCGGCAAGGTGTTTTACGGATACATCTACGGCGTCGCTGTATTCGGTACATTGGCTCTGCACCTCATCCTGAGTCTGATGTCTCCCTCTTTAGACGCGGCGGGTGGGAACACGGTATCACCGATCCCGAACGCGGCGGATCCAAATAACTACGATCCTCACCAGAAACCACCGGGTCATATTGCAGGTGGTGTTGGTGGCGGCGCAACGGGCCATTTCTCAGCAACGCTGACTTTCCCGCGCTCCGCTAGCGTGCTAGGATATTGCTTTTTGCCCCTCGTGTTGACGAGTCTGATTGGCGTCCTGCTTCCCATGGACACTATGTTCGGTTATTTACTTACCTCTGCGGCTGTGGGGTGGTGCACATACAGCAGTTCAGGCATGTTTTGTGCCGTGGGACGCATGCGTGGAATGAGGTTTTTGGTGGCGTATCCGTTGGCTCTTTTTTATATTGTGTTTGGAATTATGGGGATTTTTTCATCCAGGGGGAGTGGCACTTTAGCCGTGAAGACGGGGGGTTATTAATCATGCTGCGGAGCAGTCTAACCGACTCAAGGGATGGTGAGGAAGAAGCTGTTAGTTAGTTGGTTCGCTGGGTAGTTTAGAGAAGTACAATGTAGACAATGATTATACATGACTTATGATAAATTCTATCGATATATACTCTAATAGTCTATAGTTATCGCTGCTCATCTTTCCGAGGAGCCCACGAACTCAACCACTCCCTCGCCTTCTCCAAATCACCACCACTCCCCTCCAACGCCGCAATACACCATCTGAGATCATACACGTTCTCGGCGGCAAGCATTTCCCCGAGCGAGCGGCGCTGTTGGCTCGTCTCATCAGCACAGAGATAGAAAGGCATCTCTGCGTCAGAGCCCGAGTCTGTCAAAGGCGGTTTCGTATTAATCGGGTCAATCAGAGGTCTGACGGCTTGCAGAATATCCTTGGAGGATGTCGGTAGGACCGACCCCGACGCAGAAGAGCGCTCATGGCCCGTCTTGCAATACGCGTTCCGACACCATGTCTTCCCGCACCCGGTAAGCATTTGAGAAAGATATCTTCGCTCAATTCGTCGTTTCAGTGACTTGCCCTCGGGGTCGTGGGCGTCTGTGTACAATGGCGCGAAGCATATATTGCACAATCCCAGTGGTGTACCCTTTGATGTCTTGAGGGTACGACCGCAGTTCACGTTTCGACATATCGATGGCGCGGGTCTTGATAGACGCTCGAGGTCGTGATGGCGTAGGTGGGTTTTCATATCGCGCAGTCGAATGATCTTACTACATAAATGACACTCCGTTGTCCGGCCTCCGTCGATGATTTCATGAGGCGTGAGGCCAGACAATAGAACCTCAGGGTCATTCATGTCTGGATCCGAGTCGCCTTGTTGAGGGACGACCAGGTGGCAGAATTGACATAAAATCTGCTTGCCGGGGCATCTGGTGGTGCGATGATGCGCGAGAGATGGGAGACTTTCTGCAGTATAGTCGCAGTTGAAGCATGTATGCATTTTGTGGAATATGTAGTCGTGTTTCTTTTTGCTGGGCTCGTCGTTGCCGTATGACTCGTCATGCTCACAATGCCAATGGTTCTGCCATTCACTCGAAGATTTTTGGAAGACATTCTTGCATTTTGAACAGAGGATATTGTTTCGAAGACAGAAATTTTCGTGTAGAAACAGCGTGCGTTGCGGAACCCATTGCTGACAATTTTTGCATTGTACTTCATCTGGATTGTGCTCATTTGAAACAGCAATCTCTTCCCCAACATCGACTTGCATGGCATCAGCAACGCGAAGGGCATATTCAAACGGCGCCTCCGTATCTTCTTCCGGCTCATCTGGCAGAAGAAAAGCATGTACAGATATATACAACTTCTCTGCGTCAATCAGTCCTGGTAAAGACGCATCTAACTCCAGGACCTTGAATGACTTGGGCGACATGTCCCCACACACATGCTCGTCGCTCCTAGGCCGGGCTCTCTGATATGCCGAGAACGGACTGACAAAGATATCAAGATCAGCACCATCCCCAGCCTCAAGCTCCAACTGCAATCGTCCGACCCCACCCTTCATGTCAAGCTCATAATCAACATAATCCCCCCTATTAACCCGTCCTTGTATCTTCTGGCCTCTTTGGATAGTTCCTCCACTCGAACTTCCCTTTTCCGAGTCCGACTTCCTCGCTGCCTTTTGCGAAAGCTTCTGTAGCGTCTCTCTCGCCTGCTCCTCGTTCAACGGCTCAATATCAACCTCCAGGTCTGTATCAACAATACAAATCCCATTCGCTTGCCCTCCCTTCTCTTCCGGCGCAACCTTGTCAATCAGAAACTCAAAAGACCGACCCCGTCCACTGGGCACAGTAAGCAACTCGCCAACAGTCAACGTAGTGAAGTTCTCACGTAAATGGCGTTCGAGCAATGCCTTCCAATCTTCAGGGTCATATCCTGCTTCCAGCGGACGGAGTCGTACATATGTCCCTTTTGGTAGCTGTTGCGCATGAAGCGTGATTGTAATCTCTTCATCTTCTTTATCCTCTACTTCTTTGTCTATTCCCAGCGCATGCCGCAAGAATTTACTGAGCGAAATATGCCCCTCCTCAGCCGAGAACTCCCGAATACCGGCATATACAACCCTTCCATTGCGTGGATTCACGAGCCGGAAAGTGAGCGGATGCGGTAATTGGGGCTGTTGCTGTGCGCCGCCGGACGAGGTGTATGAGTCTATTGCGCGAGCTCTCGATTCAGCGGCGAAGGTATATGGATTGAACGGGTCGAAAGTGGATGTATACTGTGGCGTGTTTGGTTGTAGACTCGCATTACTATTCTGCACAACGGGAGCCGCGGAGAGAAGCTGTTCGAGCGCCGAGGGAGGGAGGAGGATTTTGTCGCCTGGCAGGGATCGTGAGGTTTGCGCTGGTGAGGATAGTCTGAGTTGTGAGGACCATTTTAATGTGGCCATGGGAGGTATGCGGTCTGCCATGTTCTTTCATAGGCGAGAAATATTCTGAGATGATGCTTTCCAAGTGCACGGCATGTTGTCAGAGTTTGTAGTGATCTTCTGTTGTAGTCTTCTGGAAGCTACTCTGCTCATTGCTAACTAATCGGCTTGATCTTATCTAATCGATGTCGCCCCCGCAATCCTTCTTCACCGATTGGTGGATCTATCGATGTATGCACTATACTATGTGTATATTTATGAATATGAATTGAGAGCAAGACGAATGGTATGAGTAGGTATACCTGAGAGTAAGAGTAGAGAACTATGTAGTCTGTCATAATATATGTATAAGTCATTAGAGTCCTTCCCCAGATTGTTCTCTGAGATATCCAAGTGCCATCTGTGTATCGCCTCGCCTGTCCTGCTGGCAATTTATAGTCGATACAATCGAAACAAGTCATTATTCATGAAACGAGACCTCTAGTAGAGATCTCTGCCGAGTCGTCGGGAACTCGTGTTGCACCAGTCGCACTGTAGTTGAATTAGTCTACGTTTTCAGGTACGTAGGGCATGGTCATACCTTTGTTGAGGAACATCCGTCGTTGTGCTTGAGACAATACTCGCCGTAGCAGGTACCGCAACTACGCTGGCGCTCAACTTTACAGCTTGCACACTAATCGTACAATTAGCTTCGAGCTTACCAAAGTAATATCACGAAACTTACAGTAGGCCCGCATTCCCAACAGTCTCGGCTAACACCTGGGCCCAATTTCTCCGGCGAGAGATCTCTGGGCTGTCCTCCCGGTCTGCGCACAACAGTCTGATGAGGCGAAAGACGAGTCACTGCCTCCTCTGGGTTTGGCAAACAATTAAAACAGAACCATTTGTGACACTGATGGCACCATCGACTCTGCAGGCAATCCGTGCAACGCGCAATCATAACGGCCGTCTCATTTCGTGGCACGGGTCGTTTAGCATCGGTAATGTTGGAGGCATGGAGAGGTAGAGGGTTAAGGAGTGGGAAATGAGAGTCGGGAGATTCACCCCAAATCGCGGGACCTTCGGGAGATGTGCGGCAGCCATCACAGCCACGAGGCCCTAAAGAGACTGTTGCGATGGCGGCAGGAAGAGGAGGGCCTTCTGTACTTGGTGCCTTGTTGGTCGAGGAGTAGAAGTCGGTGTTATGTCTAGAACCTCGGCATAATATAGCGTCAAATGAGATGATACCTTCGCACTTCTTGATAGTCTGCGCCCAGCCGCTTTCAATCTTGGCTTTCAAGATCTTGCCTGATGGTCTGTACCACTCGTCAAGAAGCTCGTCTTGTTGGTCTGTATCGGGCGTTGAAGCTGTTGCTGTCTGACCACCGACCCGTGACTGCCACCATTCTCGTCGGGATGAACCTCGACGATGGCGCGGTTTTGCGGTCGACTCCCTCGGCGTAAAGTAGTAGATTCCCTTCACTTTTGGAGTTCCTGCCGGTCGTGTTGGACGCACGGCATATTCCAGCGTCTGCATGAGCTTCCGCTCATTGAGATGGGAGCACTCCCTGATCGAAAGAATGTTTACGTTAAACTGGTCGGTCAAGATGATCTCAGCGACAAGATCAGCCGGAACAGATAAACCATCCAATACCAATGTGCGCACGCTTGCCAGAAGTGACTGTCGCGCAAGACGGGAGAAGATCCCTCGCAATGGTCCGGCATAAAACTCATCTTCAGTCACAGACTCGTCCATTCTCTCATTTTGCCAGCGCTCACCACCTGCATCAATGACTTGTCTCTCTGGGATTTGAGCTACTCGGCATGTACTCAAATCGAGATGTCTGAAGACGTAGGGGGTCTCCATAATGACGGAGCGTACTGCTTTACTCGTCGAGGCCAAAGCCATCAATGACGAAACAGGCAGCAAAGGTACCAAGTGATGCAACACGACATTGTTGGCAAGCAAATCAAATATATTAGTGGGAATAATAGGCAGTGGTGAGCATTTCTCTTCCTCTGGGGTAGATATGATTTCTTGGACAGAAATAAGCCCTAACTCCTTTGCAGAGAGACGACCACTACCGGCGAAAAAGTCATGGTCGTAGCTAATCAAATTCTTCTTGTGAGCAGCCAACGCTCCTGCTGTGACATCGTCCAGAGACAGTAGGTGGAGTGTATTGGGCTGGACTTCATGTAGGGCACTCCTGGCCCTTGCCAACTCCGTCTCTAGGAGATCGATGGTAGGCGTGTGTACGGCGGCAGACATTCGGTTCTTTTGATCGATGTCGATACGATGTATTTGTGATTCAGTGGTGTGTGTTGTTTGGCGTGGGGGAGTGATCGGTGATGTTTCCGATGTAACTAAAGTCGAATATATGTAGACACCAGGAGGCAGAAGTATATAGTTCAAAATCACGGGGGAAGACCAAGCCGGGGAGACGATAGGTCTTTAAACCCGATATGGTCCAAAGATATGCCAAAAAATATTGCAACTCTCTGTGTTCTCCTTGTTATTCAGACATTCCCAATCGGGAACGTGCCAAAAAATAAAATAAAAAAATTAAAAAAATCACAGGCGTGGGTTCCCCCCTTGATGGCGGTGGGTCGAGAGACGGACAATCGGGAGACGCCTCTTAGAGTGCTAACGATAATCCGGCTTGGATCAGATGGTGAAACGATACCGATTGAGATGGCTTGCTGCATATGCAGAGCCAGTGAACTTGGCAGCAGATTTAGCAGGTGAAATTCAATGGAGACATACTGCGTGAACAGTCGATATTTTGTTCCTGGATGGAGAGCTGGCAGGACGGAAGGACCAAAAGAGTAAATCCGGAGATACGCTTTAGTCACGTACAGCAGTTAACTAGTAACATAAGAAGAAAAGTGGACAGCAAAACGTGCCAGTGGGTCGTCCAGCCTTTAAATATTTCAAAAGAAAACCAACTAGGAGAATATACGGGGTTGATTTGAAATATTGAAAACTGTAGGTTATATATCGACTGAAGTAGGACAGACAGATAGACAGACAGACATGGAGCTTTCAGGTGAAGCAAAAGAGACTAGTGCTCCCTGACAAGCCAATAGCCTCTATTTCGATAGAATAATAGATTCGCCTCATCTGTCAATAATCATCAGGCCGGCTAATATGCCGTAGCAATACAGAGTTCGAAGGCTAAATAGATCTACGCCATGAAACCCCCAGCGGAGTGCAGCGCAAGAACAACTGGCCAAAGCCGTTCGGATCATGCAAAGGCCCCCAAGTAAGCCGACTGTTGTCTATCAGTCAGACTACTACATACTGTGGTATGCTCCGACACCGATGGCGGACTTCTGGTGACGGACAACGCATCTGCATCGACATCAAGGAGAGACGAGCCCTGTGGAGCCCGTACGTCCATCGCCAGACTCCAGATGGCACGGGGGAAGAAATGCACGAATCATGGAATAACGATAGCATCGTTCGTACGTACTCGTAAGCACATACAAGTAGTAACGATCGACTGTCTCGCCACAGACAGTCAGGTTATCGATATGTACGGAGTACTGTCTGTCGTAGATTGATAGACGCCCCGCAGTCTCCGCTCTGAAAAAGAAATAAAAGTCACGCGCCGGGGCGGTGGGGACGTGGCCCTCTGCTAGGTAACATGCTAGCGCTTCTAGATCTCTGAGTCAACTTCGTTACTAAACGACACATATGGGCACTGGTACTCATTCTGTGTATGTTATGTATATACGTGTGGCTTATTGGTGGTCCTGCGTGCGAGATGTCATACCTAGGCAGTGATGCCCGGACTGCCAAGCGACAAACAATGCGAAAAATTTGGATATGAATATCAAGCCAGATCAGATCAGACAGGCGGGTAGTGCATCGGGTAGTACAATAACACTCGTTTAGCCGCTATGATTCTAGATTACATATGTAGTTCTCAGTAGTCCATGCCAAAGAAGTTACGCCAATGCTTGGCTCGTCGATCAAACAATGGTCTATAGATCCTCAGTATTGAATGAATCGTGCAGACACAAAACGCCAGCATGCCCAACGACGTACACACGTCTATTTCCAGACCTTGCCCAGACTGACCTCCTTGTCGTCGTGCTTGTTCAAGATCTTGGCCGTCGCCAAGTCAAAGTCTTCCTGGGTCACATGTACTCGTCGCTCTCGTAGCGCATACATGCCGGCCTCTGTGCAGACACCCTTCAACTCAGCTCCGGAGCATCCGTTCATTTTCTCGGCAATCTTGGTCAGGTTGATACCGCGTGTCAGGTTCATGGATCGTGAGTGAATACGTAGAATGTCCGCTCGAGCTTCCACCCTAGAGACGATCAGCATGACTTCAATAGATCACAGCAGGCAGTACATACGTAGGAGGCGGGAACTCAATCTTTCGGTCAATACGTCCAGGTCGCAGAAGGGCAGGGTCGAGAATATCCAGTCGATTCGTGGCCATGATAACTTTAATGTTTTTAGTAGGCTCGAAACCATCCAGCTGGTTCAAGAGTTCCAACATTGTTCGCTGGACCTCAGAATCACCACCACTGCTACCCTCAACACGACTAGATCCGATGCTATCAATCTCATCCATGAAGATGATACTGGGAGCATGCTCTCTGGCCATCACGAACAATTCTCGTACCATTCGACTTCCTTCGCCGATATACTTTTGTACCAGCTCCGAACCACTCACTCGAATAAACTTGCAGTCTGCATGGTGAGCAACCGCTCGCGCCAGTAGTGTCTTTCCTGTACCCGGTGGTCCGTAAAGCAGCACTCCCTTGGGTTGGGCGATACCGAGCGACTCGAAAAGTTCGGGGTGTTTCAATCCAAGTTCGATGACCTCTTTAATTTCCTTGATTTGTTGGTCAAGTCCACCGATCATATCGTAAGTACTATCTGGTACCTTTTCGACCATCATCAGGGACACGAGAGGATCGACGGACGACGGAAGCATCTTCTCGAGCTTGTATGTATCGGAGAGCAAGGAAACACGCTTGCCGACGGTGAGTTTGGCGACGTCGACGTTATCGGCAATGTCGACCACTAGAGATGTTAGCCACGATCACTTCACTGTATTAATATTTTAGCTATATCGCATGTAGAAGACAAACCATATTTTCCTTCTGGATGAACCTTGACAAGCACCTTCTTGGTGCCCATCACCTTGACCACCTCGCCAACATAGGATCCAGGCTGTTGAAGCAACCCAAGCTCTTCCCTCAAAAGACGGACTCTAGAGTTGTAATCGTTGCGTTGAGCTTCTAATCTGCGCAATACTGCCTGGCCCTGTATGATCTCGAGCTTCATGCTCTCGATTTTGTTGCGATAGTAGTTGTCCAACGCCATGGTTTATGAGACGAGGAGACGGCTCCTTCGACGGCGCTTGCGGTACAGATGTTGTCAGATTATATCCGCTATTGCGTGGGGTCTGAAATCTGTATCGAGGGATGTGTTGATGAGCGAGTAGATTTCACAGATGTGAAAGCTGGTTGTGATGGAAGGCAAGCTGTTTTGATGGATGACGAAGGTACGATGAGCTTCGACGGCGGACGGAATGCAGGAAGGAGCTGCCAGCACGCACTAGCCACGGTCACTAGCCACAGATTACGCATCTCCATGTGGCTTGACACTCCCCACCAAGAGCTCCCTCCGACACATAATATTCAAGAGAGCCTTTTTCGCGACGAAGCTCTTGATATTGATGTAAACCACTCGATTCTGCGTGTTTATCTGAATGAAGCTAGCTTATTAATATTCTCTAAAGGGATAAATTGTGGGAAGGGCAGCTTATGTCCCATTTCAAGCCCAAGAACAGCCCAACCCATAGCTCTTTTCTTTATCTCCTCGGTATCTGATCCTCCAGTCCTTGACAACTCGACTCATTTTCTCCAGCTCGTAGTTACAAAAATCAATCATATTATTACTAAAATCTGCCATCTCTGTTCAAGTGGCGTAGTCAAGTGTCTAAAAGTTCATCAAGCACCAAGTAACGCGGGCTGGCTGACCCCGTGAACTGCCATGCATAAACTAACCTGCCTGTTCCGCCTGCCTCCTGCCACTTGCATCTCTCCTCTTGCAACCTCAAACCATCTTCACGAGCGTTCGGGGACACCCCCAACCTCTATTTAACTACACATCATGCTTGATACGAGCTGTTATTACGAACGCGTGAGGTAGAACAAGTTACATTGCGAACAGCTGGCAGACAAGCGCGCCGCGAGCTCGAACGTTATCCTGACTACCTGATTATCAGGATAGTCCACAGTTGCAACGATGGCCAACCACGAATCGCGAGGCGAGTCGTCGCGTTCTCTAGAGAGCTCATTCACTGAAAATGAGTCGTCCTTTTACGCCCCCATTGTTCAAACGGACGATGATGCGTCATTCAGAGAAACATTCCAGAGGCCCAGGCCAGGCCGTGGTTATGGTACGACCCGCCCTTCCCTTCTGACCCAAATTCCACCCCATTCCAGCTTGCTGAGACTCACCTATGGTTTGTAGGATCGATCACACAGTCGTCCGGACGAGCAAATCTGACGGAAGATGAATCTCTCCGTTCTCAATCTGGTCGACTTCAAGCTCCCCAGTCTCCCAATATCGGACCTCAAATCGAGCGGTCGAGAAAGCCGTCTACGCTACGCCGAATGTCTTCGAAGCCGTACCGAGGTCAAGAGTTCTCTGTCGATGACGATGCGCATGAAGTTGAGCAGGACAATGCCTTGCAACAAGTACATCAGCAGACGAGCACCCCGGCACAGCCGTCGCCGAGAATCCTTCCTATACCAGCGAAGAATTCGACATTGAGGAGAAGAACAAATACATCGGCTCCTAAAGATAGCTGGCAGAATGACGACGAAGACCTAACACTACCCGAAGCGGGACCCAGCAACTCTGGAGAGACCGGTTCGGAAGATACGAATGCAGATGACAATGATGGTGCCGACGACCTCAGCGATGCGGAGAGCTTTACGTTGAGAGACCGTCAAGCAGCTATCAACGAGACCCATCCATTCGGTATCAGAATTTGGAAGCCTGCCTTGTACAAAAAGAATCGTTCTGTTGAAAAGACCGCTGAAGGGGACATCCACTCATCGCCCGGCGGGCGCGTGAGTAATTTGTTATTTATGGTCAACTTGATGTGGTCATTCATATTCGGATGGTGGCTTGCTGCAGCTGCTCTGGTCGGTGGTATAGCTTGTTATTTGTGTATTTTCTCGCCTCATGCTAGAGAGTATGGAAACGTCTTCTTCGGTCTATCTCGATATATGCTTTATCCATTTGGGTCGTTCGTTCGACTCGAAACTGATGAACACTACGTCGACGAGGATGAAGGTGAGGGGCGCAGTATCAGTGAATATGAGCAGTGGCAGAGCGGAGATCTCGAACATGGACGGCTGTTTTTCGGTCCTACCAGCAATCGATCTCTTGTCGGTCGACGACGAAGCAGCATTGAGTCGGGGTACAGTGAACATGATAGTCTCCTCGGACGCACTGGTAGAGGTGGTCGCCTCGGAACGAATGCTTCCAGGCCGAAACGAAGACTGTTTGGCCGTGGCGAATGGAGCCTGGCCAGAGTTGTCTTCTTTGCATTCTTCTATTTCATTACAGGCCCACTGATGCTTTTGGTGTCCTTGGTTTGTTGGTTGCTTGTTTTCTTGATACCCATGGGTCGTGTGATGAACATTCTTGTAGATCATCTTCGTCGTCATCCTCTTGCGTTGTCCTTTCACTCCGATGGCACATACACCCGAATGCCATCCGGTCCTTCTTCATCAATTCTTTTGTGTACCTACCGGGCGGCCGGCCTGCGTTACTGGAAGTACACTATCGACGGAACTAATATCTTTCTTTTCAACCTCATGAGCATTGTTGTCTTTGCCATTTTTGACTACTGGGTGCTGGATGTGACTTTCGGATTAGAATCTTGGTTGACGCATCCGGGACTTGTTTTCCTTCTGTCCTTATTGTCAATTATCCCTCTGGCATACTTTATCGGCCAAGCAGTGGCCTCCATTTCTGCCCAATCTTCGATGGGACTAGGTGCTGCTATCAACGCTTTTTTCTCAACAGTAGTAGAGGTCTTCCTCTATTGTGTTGCTCTCGGACAGGGCAAGGCGCAGTTGGTCGAAGGAAGTTTGATTGGCAGTATTTTTGCTGGTATTCTATTCCTTCCGGGGTTATCAATGTGTTTTGGTGCGATTAGACGAAAAACCCAAAGATTCAACGTGAAGTCTGCAGGTGTAACATCGACCATGTTGTTATTCGCGGTGATTGCTGCATTTGGACCAACTTTGTTCTATCAAGTATACGGTAGCGTATGTATCATTACCCCTGTGCATGCAACAAATGCTAACTCCGACAGCACGAGCTTAATTGTCGATCATGCTCCAATTTGGTGGATGAACGAGACTGCCGTCGTTGTTATTTCTCACAAGGTCCTGCTGTAAATGATGACTTCTTCCGCAAAGCCGTACAACCATTCTGCTGGATCGCGGCCTTTTTCCTCTTTTTGGCATATGTTATTGGACTCTGGTTCACCCTCCGAACCCATGCTGCTGTCATATGGGCAACTGATGGAGACGAGAAGAAAGCTGCTCCGGGCCCCGAAGTCTCTATGCATGACTCGCGACATGCTCAGATCGTAAATGGGCTTTCCGGCTTAGGAGATGTTCAATCCAACAGCATTCGAGAGACTCATTTATACAAACGTATTTTAGGACACTCGCTGCAACAATTTGGACTTCCACATGAGAATTTTGACTCAGGGTCCGATGGAATACCACCGCATTTGGATCCAGGTCTATCGAAGTTTCCGGAAGATCAACAAGGGCTACACCTTCGCGGACTTACAGAGGAAGATAACGAAAGTCTCGCGCGTCAAGTAGCTGAAGTTGCGGCGACTGCTGCAACAGTAGCTGCGCGCGATTCTACCCGGAATCACCATCGCAGAACTTCTGCGAACCCACAAAGTACAGGACGGGCGCAGGAACCTAAAGCTACAAGCCAGCCGACACATATTACTGAGGAGCACGAATTTACTGGTGTGCCAGTAGAGGCACATGCCGGTGGAGGTCATGATGCGCCAAACTGGAGCAAAACGAAGAGTGCGATTATACTTCTAGGAGCGACACTTCTGTACGCTGTCATTGCTGAGATTCTCGTGGACACCGTGGATGTCGTTTTAGAAAGCGTGGACATAGATGAAAAGTTTCTGGGTATTACATTGTTTGCCTTGGTGCCGAATACAACCGAGTTTCTGGTAAGTTTCTCTAGATGTTTGACCCCGCTTGGATGTTGACTGACTGGCGTGTCTAGAATGCCATTTCATTTGCTATGAATGGAAACATTGCTCTTTCCATGGAGATTGGTTCCGCATACGCACTTCAAGTCTGCTTACTCCAAATTCCAGCACTCGTATTATACAGTGCCGTGAATGCACAATTCATTGACCCGGCTGACCTGATCAGCCACTCATTCAAGTATGCTCACAACACCAAGACCAATGATTAGATCATAGCTAACATACTATCTCAGCCTCATCTTCCCGCAATGGGACATGATAACTGTAATTCTCTGCGTCTTCCTCCTTTCCTACGTCTACGGTGAAGGAAAGAGTAACTACTTCAAAGGGTCAATCCTGGTCCTGACCTACCTCGTCGTCATAATTGGCTTCTACCTATCCGGCTATAATGACCTTGAGACCCTCGGCATCGACCGCTTTGATACACTGGCACTCGGCTCCTCTTCATCGTCTTACTCGGCTGCTGCCGGCGGCAAGTTTTACACCGTTGGACAAGGTAGAAGTGGTATTGCTTTTGCTGCAGCGGAATTATAAGTCAACTCCTGCCCTGCCTTTCAACCTCCTTCTTAATACTCATCTTTTTTCCGCAGCGTATGAAGCTTGCTCCTCTTCTTGTTTTGATATATTCGTCATTTGGTGATGTGGTCGTTGCATTTAAGATTGTTCTGTCGTTTCTAGCTTGCTTGTCTGGTTGTTTTGGTTTCTGTGTTTGTTCTGCATCGTTGCAAGTGCGTGGGCACGTCTCGGTCTGCGTCTACGTGGTTATGAAGATCATTCTTACAGTAATAAATTCTTTGGTCGTCCTGAATCGTCACCTAATTTGAGACATAGTTTCTATCTATACTTGCATACCCAGGTAGGCTCAAATGGACTGCACGTAGGTAGATTGATTAAAAACTGTTGAATCAAATAATATGTGTAATCAGCTATCCTAGACCACTCCATCCTTTCTCTACATCAGTATGTATTAAAAAGCACCAATCTCAGCTCCCGCCCTGGCCAAGGTCTCATAAACCCTCGGCTGCAATTTGTACTTGATCATACCGGCAAACAACATCAAATCCTTGGCCATCGCCAACAATTCCTCGGCAAGAGCTTGACGAATCTCGTTCTCGTAGGCACCTGCATATAGTCGCTCGCGCTCGCGCCCGATGCAGGTTATGCTCCAGATGATTAGTGGACCGATGTTGCGTGAGATTACGCTTGGCAAAGATGCAAAAGATTGGGCTGCGTTGCGGATGTAGGGTACCGAGCCTTTGGCGCGGAGGGGAAGAATTTGAAGGTCGTTTATTGCCTGTTTGAACCGTTAGCGAAGAACGATATAAGCAAACAAATGCGGGTGTCTACTTACGTCTAGTGCTGGTGCCCAGTTACCGATTTCAACTTGACCCTTTGCTTCCAACATACGGAGTAAAAGCCCGCATGCATCGCGGTTAATTTGGCGAATCTTTTGGTAATAGAGTGCGTTGCTGTTGTAGAGACTGATCATGTTTCTGGCCAATGCCATGGGGTCGTCGACTGTTGTCAGACTGAGGCTGCTGCCCGGTTCTGCAGAGGTATAAGGCCCATGTTCGACTCTGGGCTTCAAGGCTTGGAAGTCCGCGATTGATTGACCGAGGTCTAGTGAAGCGGTGTCTGAAAGAGAGCGATTGATGATATCGATGACATGATCATAGTCCTCGGCGAGATGGTAAAGAAGTACTGCATCAGCAATCAATCCCTTGTCATCTGCGACCGTTGCTGCTTGCACCGTGATCGTTCTGAGGAACTCGTCTTGGTCAACGAGCTTGATGAGTCTGAGACGGCGTTCTATGGCACCCTTGATTCTCACGCCATCTGCTCTAATATCACCCAGCAACTTTGCAAAGTCTCTTGTCTCCAAGATGAACTCTCGTAACGCTTCATAACAGACAGATGCTTGTGACTTTCCGAGCGCACCGGGCAGATCGGCGTTCAAACAAATAAGAGCGAAATAATCAATTGCTGCTTCAACATTGCCAGTCCGAAATTCACGTGTATATTGCGTGATCAAGTAAGCAAAGTTGATTTGCGGGAATTGCTTCGTTGTAAACGATACTTTAACACCGGTCAGTATATCATAATTTTGTCCAAAAAAAAAATAACTGTAACTTACAGATCTCCTCTCCGCCAGTGTAAAAGTCTGCGACGCGCAAAAGCCCGTAATAATCGAGGGCAACTGCAAAGTGCACAGCACTAACTGGTGCATGAGACCCAAGATACGAAATAGCTTGTTCGAACATGCCACCCAAAATCTGTAAGAGGAAGAACGTTCCATAACCGCCTGGAGTATCTTGTCCCTTTGCAAACACGCGTTGACCAATTTCTGTAATGTCGGTTTGAATATCTTCGAGGCCAAAGACATTTCCTGCAAACTCTTCGACACGGTCGTCTTCTCTGGCTAGAACGAACTGCAGCCACATCCAATCCTCAACACCCTGTCCAACGCCGTCCAATCGGCGGCGGCCCAGGTCACATCGACCGATGATCTTGTAACAGGCCATTCGGTAAGGATCGATGGTATTTTCTGGCGCATTTCGTAGGCGTTGTTGGTACTCCCCATTGATTTTGTGTTGCAAGTCTCTGGGTAACCTCCTGCTTTGCGCATATGTAGTCATATATGTGACGAATTTGTGATCAAGCGAACGGAAACCTGGATCGGAACTGACGTATTCAGCAGCTTCAGTCACAAAACCGCATCGAAGTAGGAAGAAGATCAAAATCCAACAGTAATCTTCGCCCACGATCTGCAATTCCGTTCCGTCCGGTGCGAGATCTTTTCTAGCAGCACGAAGGCGAATGTAGGCGCGAATTCTATTGATAGTCGAGGGAATTCCTCCCAGTTGCGCTTCGCGTGGGTTCTTCGCAATGACGGCCTCAACTTCGGAGTAGAACAAGTTCTCCAAATACACTCTAGATCCCTCCACAATCCTCTTCCTCAAATTTGTAGCGCCTTTTGATGTGTTTAATTCATTTAGGTAGTCTTCAGCAAACTCTCTCTCCTTGATAGCACCAGGCTCTCCGAAACTGGTCACATTGCGCAATTCTCCAGTTATAGATATGAGAGCTTGGTAGGCTCCTGCTAATTGTCGTGGTACCTATAATTATTAGCCTAGACTTTTCTTTAAAAAAAAGAGTGGTTCGTTGAGAGCATACATCGCCAGCGGGATGATCCTCCACACTCCCAAACTCATGGAAGATGGCGAAGGGTTTCTCTTCTAGTCTTGCTGCATTGAGCTCTCCCACCTTCTTGGCAAACAGGCCCATTTTTTCGCGCAAAAAGCGAGTATCAGGACCCTGAGCTCCAACATCGGCCCTATCACCATGATCTGCAAAAAGCTGAGAGCTGGAAAGAGAACCACCAGGTTGTCCAATAATAGATTTTTCCAATCCCGAGCGCCCAAATACGCTTCGAGTACCTGTCGCACCGCCGGGCTGCCTAGTATGCGTAGCAGAACGGCCAAACGAACCCCGTTTAAGACTATCACCACCTGCCAAATTATCCCTAGATGACAGACCAAAATGTTGGAAGATTCTACGACGTTGGTCATCCCAGTTCATATTTACCTTTTCTTCCAAGAAACTATCGAAGTCTCGGTGGACGCGAGCAAGACTCTCTGCAACCATAGCCTGACGACCGCGTTGTTGTACACTTTTCATAAATTTCTCATTATCAGGGTCAAATCCTTCGGCTTGTTTGAAGGGACTGGGTATAGAGGCCTGAGCATCAAGGGTCTTCAGATCGCGTAGCGCATGTCCCGGAGAGATACCTGACGCGGCGAGAAGGTAATGTCTTGATCATCAGTCAACAATCAGTCAAGACCACCCATGAAAATTTTGCCGAATGATTTAATAACTTACGCCTTTTGATCACGTCCAGTTTGACGCGTAGCTTTTGTGTCCTGGCCGCCGAGCTCCCTGGCTTTCCTGCGAATATCATCAAGGCCTAACTGAAGGCTCGGTAGTTCTCCATAGCTGTTGTCCTGCGAGCCCGTGGCGAATGGGCGCTTTTTTCCGCGTTCTAATAGACTATTGAAGAAGGCAGGCTGTGTGGCTTGTGCAGACTGCGTCGATTGTGCGAGCGGTGGCAGGGCGTTCTGCGGCGTCTGCTGTGGTTGGGACTGTTGTTGATTCGTTGAAAACAAGCTCGAGGTGCCTGTTTGCGCCGGCTGGCCAGCTGCTAGAATTGACGATCCCTTATTTCCTCCAAAGAGTGAGCCACCAAATCCGCCTGAAGCCATATGTGCTGTTCAGATTGGTGAGTAGCGGAGTGGGCGAGTTCTTTTGTTGTCTTTAAATTGCTGGCGGCAACACCTCGCTTTCTGCGGATTGTTGGTCGATTGGGCGTCTCGTGTAAATGAGATGTTCAGTGCTGTCACAAATACCCCCAACAACAGAATTTGAGGTCTAGGCACAATGCGAGAGCTCTAGTGAGCGGCGGTTGTTGTAGCTAGAGGTGTTGCTTGAGAAACAAACTAAGAAAGCCGTAAATTCTTTAGGCTGGTTAAGCCGCAAGCTATGCCCCCACATGGAAGGAGCAATCAGATCGCGCATGCCGACAATTTTCCATCAGATCATCAGACTTCCAGGACGCCCTCCGCCTATGCTGCGGTGCAGTAGGACTATATTCACTTCACAGTTTATACTCGTCTTTTGTCTATCGCATTATTCATTCCCTTTTGTTTTCTGCTACAGGCGCAACTGCGAGGGGGCTGAAAGCAACGACGACACTACACCATGCCAGCTTTCGGATCAAAAACATTTCGACGATCTACCACAGCATCGTCAACACTTGGGGAACGCTTGGGAACGATATACAGAGCTAAACTGCCCAGACACCCTTTCCTCCTCTTCGGCCTGCCCTTCATCACCGTCATCGTCGCCGCATCTTTTGTGCTCACCCCGGCCACCGCCCTCCGGTATGAACGCCACGACCGCAAAGTGCGGCAGCTCGATCAGGAGGAGGCTATGGCGCTCGGCTTGAAGGGCGAGAACGGGGAGGAGTCAATCAATAGGAACCCGCGAAGACGTATTGTTGGTAGCGACAGGGAGGAATACTACGTAAGCTGCCTGTGGCAACCTGGCTGTCTGGTGGTACGGAATGCTTACTCATTCTTTCTAGAAACTGATGGCGAAGGATCTCGATGACTGGGAACAAACGAGAGTGAAGCGCTTCAAGGGAGAACCAGACGGGCGATTCGATTGAACGTTGTCGGTCAGCGTCGTGTCATCCGACATCGGTTACATACCTGTATATCGTTGTATAGTAGTATCATTTCCAGCCATTTTCTTCGATGTATCATATTTGCTACGAGATCTACGACAAACATATTTGCATCTATCCGATCCACACGACTGCTCGTATGGACGTAGTCTACAAGAAAGAGAGGAGAAGGAAGACAGGTGACGATGCAGTGGTGGCGCAAAGCCGCGTTCGTAGCGATTCTGAGATTAGGCCTGAGCTAGCATACTTCGTAGAACACTGCAGTCATCGCGATGGTCACATGAAAGAACGGTCATGTCTCTACCACAGTATACTACTATGCGTGTAGTCGAGTCATACAACACATACTACGGAGTATGTAGTAAAAGAATCGCCACGCTGCTGGCAGGTGCCTGAGGTTCCAGAAGGGCCGGTTGTGCGGCATAACGTCATTGCTCGATCCGCAGCACGACATCGTCACTTCCTCCTTCCTCGCTCACCCCCCCGAAATAAGTTGAAATAATTCACTTCATGCTACTACTCGCCCAGCCCCTCCACCGCACTACTCCGTACACTTCCTGCCATTGGCACTCGCCAGAACCAGAGGGGTCGCGCTTGCTCATTCGGGCTGTCCTCTAATACCACGCCAGGCAGATCAGTGATATCAGCCTTCCCCACTCGCAAGCCTCCCGAGAAAAAAAGGAAGAAAAAGGAATAGACTGTACAGGACAGGGCCGGAGTACAGCTTCCCAGATCCAGCCCTTCTCTGACCGACTGACGTGGGCGATCGCTGAGCTCGCGGCTGTCCGCCATATCGGTATTTATCGGCCTGTCTTGCTGTCATCGCGCTGGGCTGCCCATACCCCAGGATTTTGCGTGGTATCGACGTATCCGACCCCAAGAGCCTTCTTACAGCATCTATCTTGACTGACTGCCTTGCCACAACGTCACGTCACACATACATTCTCGTATGTTCTGGATTTTTTGACACGCTCTGCACTGCAAAATGGATACAGGCTGCCCGCGGTATTATAGTCAGAAGAATCTTCTGCTCTAAGAACAAGCCTACTATGCAGAGTTCACCAACAACCAGGCAGTCCCCCGCGTCATCACCCTGGGCCGCAGACCATCATTTCCGGCAGTTGGGTGATTTCTTCAACTCGTCAAACACACATCCTATACAGCGCTCGGCGTTTAACGGCACCATGCCATCTCCGTTTCTGTTTCCGAGGGATTGTTCCGATGGTGGCGGCTCTGGTGGATCAGCGGTGAGTACAAACTACTTTGGTCTTCCTGTCGACAATCATGGCAGCCCACCAGGATCCAACCCAGGGCCACACACGAAGACGAATTGGGATATGTTGTCACAATCATATTCATCAATGCCTAGCCCAAGGTTACAGAAAGTATCGCCAAATCCAGCGCAAGCGCATATGATAAGTTTGGTAGACTCTATTTCTCAAGCCGGGGAAGAAGAGCCCTCGCGGACGGGAGATCGCGTTGCCCATGATGCCACCACGAACCGGCCGAATTTACGACAAAATACGAAATCTCCTGGCTCTTTTGGACCTGACGCTCGAGCAGGTGGCTTTCTGGAACCTCACAATAGCAACATGGACATTGATATTCACGCTTCGCCCATGCAAATTTCGCCCATGGAAAATCAACGGGGACAACTTAACCAAATCTCCTCTTTTGGCTTCCCGAATACATACTCACCTGACATATATCAGCCTATTCCTGGACCAAACGCTCGAAGCGATGGCGACAGACGTGAACATCCTAGTTTGTCTTTCCCAGGCACCACACGTTCCCCACTGCCATCCTCAGGTGAAGATCGTCGACGCGCAGAGACACTCCCGACACCTACAGATCAGCTTCCCATCAGCTTCATTTCGGTTGATGACTGTCAACGGCTGCTTCAAGCAGCGCCAGAGACGACATTGCTTCTTGACATCAGGCCGTATCCTCAGTTCTCGCAAGCAAGCATCATGGAATCCCTCAACCTTTGCATACCCACCACACTTTTGAAGAGGCCCTCATTCAATACCGAAAAGCTCAAAGATACGTTCACCAACGAATCTGAACAAAGAAAGTTCTTGTCTTGGAGACAAAGTGCTTATATTATTGTATACGACTCAAACACAGAGCAATTACGGGACGCCACGTTGCTTATGAATGTACTTAAGAAATTCAAAGCGGAGGGCTGGCGCGGCGAAGGAAGGATACTACGCGGAGGGTTCGCAGCTTTTGCCAGTCGCTTTCCGAATCAGATACGACAGCAGCGTCAGAACAACGCCAAACCATCGGGCATGGGAGCCCGCCCGATGAGCTTGAATCTTGCATCTACTGTGCCAGTAGCAGGGGGTTGCTCCCTACCGGATGCTGGTCCAGCCGAACCATTCTTTAGTAATATTCGACAGAACATGGATCTGGTCGGCGGTGTTGGTCAGATGCCCGTCAAACTTCCTAACGCATTGACGCCCGAACATACCAAACATCTCCCGCAATGGCTTCGCAAAGCATCGGCTCTTGAAGACAAAGGGCACGATGTATCGCAGAAATTCTTAAATATTGAACAACGCGAGTTGCGTCGCATGCGAGAGGCCCTCAATTCTCATGTCAACTACGATGAAAAATCCTCAACAAAGTTCCGGGTTGCCGGAATTGAAAAAGGATCAAAGAACAGGTATAACGACATATATCCGTTTGACCACTCTCGAGTTCGACTTCAAGATGTCCCTTCTGGCGCATGCGATTACATAAATGCCAATCACGTTGGAGCGAAGTTTACAAACAAGACGTATATTGCTACCCAGGCACCTATACCAGACACATTCGTCGTAAGTACTCCTTGCAAAAGAAGTTGCTTGTTTAGTAGCAAGCTTACATGATTATAGGACTTCTGGCGTGTTATTTGGGAACACGATGTCCGCGTGATTGTAGCCCTTACCGCCGAGATGGAGCGAGGACAAATCAAGTGCCACCCGTATTGGAACACCAACAGTTACGGCCCTTTCAAGGTCAAAGCTCTTGGAGAGCGACGCGTATACGTGGACCTGCCACTAGATCCGGAAACACCACAGCGTTCATTGGCATCTGAGAAGAAGCTCTCTTCAGAGGGACTCTTTACTTCAGGTGATGAGCGACCATATATTCTCGTACGGCACTTCACCCTTTCACACTCCGACTATCCTTTCAAGCCGATCCGAGAAATCACCCAACTACAATACTCTTACTGGCCCGATTTTGGAACCACATCGCAACCGAATCATCTATTGCAACTTGTCGAGCAATGCAACAAAATCAACAGGAGGAGCAGTTCAATAAATTTCAGCGCCGAAGACGCCGAGCCACCAGGTCTTCGGCCTATTGTGGTGCATTGCAGCGCTGGCTGCGGTCGAACTGGCACCTTTTGCACCGTCGACAGTGTATTGGACATGCTCAAACAGCAGCGCACGAAAAGAGCTACGAATGACAGTAGAAAGAAGAATAACGACGACAACGAGAAATGGATTTATGACGACTCGACGGATCTGGTCGCTAAGACAGTTGAGGATTTTCGAACTCAACGTCCCAGTATGGTGCAGAATCTGAGTCAGTTTGTACTTTGTTATGAAACGATTTTGGAATGGGCTGCGTTGCATGATTCATAGATGGCAGATGAAATTGGGATCGCCATCAGTCATAGGGAGGAGTACGAGTTCTATAGTTATAGGTATATATAGCATTAGAGGATACCCTTTTTGTGTGAATTAGATATTTCTATCATGAATTTGAGATAAGTCTTGGCGAACTAGTACGAAGTAACAAAGCTTAGGCAATGGATGGGGCTGTCGGGAAACTCATTAGGATTCAGCCTTAAGCGGGACGATGGGTTAACAACCAGGCAACAACACCACCACTTGGCGTGTGCCGTCCACTACATAAGAAGCCATCATCATGCATTCAAATAACAACCATCTCTAATTAGCATTGCTTTCGAGAATTGCTTCTTAGAGAGGGACGGAAGGAATTAAACGAGCCCGGAGTTAGACGACCTTAAAAGACAGGGGAGTTCCTTCTCAGCAGCATCATATCCACAACAAACAAACATGCTGCTCAACCTCCCGGCAGAACTCGTACAACTTGTACTCAAACACTGCTGTATCTCGGCATATCTCCAGGCTGCTCTGACCTGTCGCACACTTTACAAAATCGCTTCGTCATCCCGAGATGTTATTCTCCATCACATGAAGACAAACCCCGGCCCCAGCTTCAGAGCACAGACAGATCAGAAACCGGATGTGGATGCTAAGCGATTAACTACACGAGAACTCTTCTTGCTGCTTCGACGGGGCGCTAGCGAGCATCTGCTTTATGGAGAGTCTGATTTCGACCGCACAATATACTCATTCGATGGCAAAGCCATTGAGATCTCTGCGTCTGCGATGTGTAATAAGAAAGACGGAAAGGCCGTAGCGTTGGTTTTCAAAGGTGATGACAGAATATATCATTGTCCAGCGGGTGCCGACGGGAGGATACAGATTGAGACTACTCAAACATGTTCTCTGCCCCTCTTGAAACCGCTCCTTAATGCGGAACGTGTCAGCATTATCAAGAGTACATATGCTTCTGATGACAAGTACTTGCTGGGCGTCCTCGTCAAGGCCGAAGAGAATGACGGTGGAGCAGGAGCAGAGGATTTAGAGCCAGTCCCTTCTTTTTTCAACCAGGAATTACAGCGGGAGCGAGAGCGTACTCGGAAGACTTATTTTATGGTATCCCTTGAGGCGACCCCTAGACGACCAATAGGCATCTGGCGGTGGCGAATGACAATTTGCGAGATCCAGGCAGATGATGGCTTCAAAGTTAATGCATTGGCGGTTATGAACGCTCAGAATTTTGCTATATCATGGGAGCAGACCAATGGAAGCTATCACAACGTCGACATGTACAGGGGTTACTGTGACCCTCTCCATCGTTACAATCTGGGTACAACTCGAGGATATTTCTGTGCGTCTACCCGTTCTTCCGGCGGCCATGCGAGAGATGATCAAGGCTAACAGTGAGAATAGTCAAATCATATAAGTCGACCAGATTCGTTGACGAGCAGGGCCTGTGGGCAGCAGTCAATGATCCCAACAAGATTGAACTTACGCATCATCGAGAAGTTTCGGCCCTCGGAGCAGTGGCCGATCTCAGATTCAATGGCTCTGACCAATTATTGCACACTCATCGAGGGTCTGCGATGTTTGGATACTATCATAACTTTGAATACCATAGTCACCTGACTTCACCATTGCCCACGAGCGCGCATAGGAATTACGCTAATGTTCGAATGAGAGAGTCGCTAGAACTGTCCTTTGCGGTGGAAATCCCCTTTTATGCTATGCATGACACACAGTCTCTCCAGGGGACCCCTTTCTGCCATTGGAGATACCTTTCCTATGGCATATCTGCTGACCGCGTCGACGGGCGTACAATGGCCTGTCTGTTTATATCGCACAATGCGCTGAATGCTCTTCGTTGCACCCACCAGATGAACCTGGAGAGGGGACGGCGCCTGTCGCGATGGTCACCCGTGGCCCGACTCTGCGATTACCCGGATTCATCAGTGAGCACGATAGGTTGCCATTTTGCCGTATCGCCCAACAGCACGCGCATCGCGGTGATGCAGTGGGATACGCTGTATGTTTGGGCCTTGAACCCCGAAGAGATTATCCGGTTTGATCGGAGTGACTACTATCCACAAGCCTGGCGTTCGGGGGATAGGATGGACGACGATGATATGATTGAGCTACGTCCTGTGATAATCCACATTGAAGCGGTCTGTTTCAAGCTCATGTTTACAGAGAATGATGATGTTATTGTGGGTTTGACGGATCGTGGATTGATGACGTGGGATTTGAGACCGCAGGGTCGCCGGAGACGGAGTACGCTGAACCTGAATGTTGAGAATGTTCCGGTCATGTGGTATGGGCCTTTGTCAGCAGAGAACTATCTAGAGTATAGTTCAAGGGAAGTCAAGTCTTTGCCAGAAGATGCAGGAGAAAACTCGGCAGGAGGGTCAGCAGATGATTCAGATGAGGCGGATTATATGTCAGTTGATTTAGAAGAACTAGGAGAGTCAGCAGATGATTCAGATGAAGAGGCAGATGATATGATAGTTGATTCAGAGGAGGACTCGGCCGAGGACTCAGATTAAGGACAGGTGTATAACAGCATAATGTACATAGAATGGTTTCTCCAGGCATCAGACAGCTGATCTAAAGATCATGTATCATAACATCCATTGCCAACTCCTTTCCCTCCAAAACATGCCTTATTGTCCCTCTCCTCCACCTCCAGATAGCGTCAATACCGCAACAATCATCAACACCCACCAGTATCTACATCAAGTTGTTAGCCATGAAATAAACAGGATAAAAAAAGAACGAACGACATACTTTTGGAAAAAAGTCTTCTCAACCTCTTCCGGAGGCGCAGTGCCACCTGGACTGACTACAATCGGCTTATTCAATTCCGGCAGTACGCCAGCACTGGGGTAAACCAGCTCCACGCCAATCGAATCCTGGGAGTCCTCCTTATTATCCTTCTTGGACAGCGAAACATGATACAAATCATGCTGCTGCGAGCCACTGAGATATAGTCGCAGATTATTCGCTGAGGTGGTATTTGTCCACGCTGACTGCGAAACCAGACTTCCGACCCACTGTTTCGATCCATCCGCCGCCGTGGTATAGAATCCTATCCTGTATTTCATATGCTCGTCGCCGCCCTCGACGGTCGGGGGCGTATACGAGAGGACATTGCTTTCGAGTGTGTCGGGGTTATAGGCTATCTTGGCCAGGAGAGAAGGCTGCGACACATTGACAGCCCAGTGATAGATGTCGGCGGACTTGGGCAGGGCGGTGGATTTGCATTGGACGAGACCAATGGATATGAATATGAAGAGGAGGTTGAGGAGGGTAACGAGGGAACGCATCTTGTCACATTGACTATTTTGGCTGGCTGTTAATAGTAGTTGATAGTTGCCGGTCTGGTCGGATAACTTGCTCTGGTTAGTGCCAGGAAGGTAAGCCGCCGCGTCGAGCCCAGCCCGTCTCGAGGCGCCCGCGAGTTACGCGCCGTATCCGTGCGAGCAATCATGTGATGGGTTCAGTTTGATTTAGTTTCTTACAGGGGCCTGTAGAACCTAGAATCATCAAACTAATTGTTGACTTGTTGAGGAAGCATCTTATTCAAGATACCCAGTACCACCTCAATTGCTGGCATCGTGTACAGGCATGCTACTTGTCCTATGTACCCATTCATAATAAATACATGGAGGGGTGACTTAGGGAGCTGATAGGAAAGTGCCACCGCCGATGACGCAGTGGTGGGTTGGGTCAAGTGCCTTCCTTCCTAGTAGTACTAGCTTCACCGCACTCACGATAATAATCTCTTAGTCTTTTAACAGCTCGATTCCCCTCTCTTTCTTTCCCCTCCACTACGCCTCTCACATCCTAGCATGCCATACCTCCCTGTCAAATTTCAACAGCGTGGTGTAACCTAGTTCCATTGACAATCCGTCAATCAATCAATCATCCCATCCTTCCATCTTCGTTGATTGCTGGTTACTGTTTTTCGGACATTGCCCGAATTGAAATCCCCCAGCCATCATCGTTCTTCTCACCACCGCCAGCCAATCGTACTACTGACGTCGATCTGTACCGCCGTCCACAAGACACATAAAATAGAGCGCCATGGCTTCACTACCCTACCGTCGTCAGCCCTCCCGGCAGACGTCTCGACAGGCTTCGACAGACGACCGTGAAGCTGTGCAAGCGCAAATGGACTACTATATTGGTATCGACGTTGGTACGGGGAGTGCCCGTGCCTGTATCATCAACGACAAGGGTGATATTGTGGGATTGGCCTCGGAGAACATTGGCTTGTGGCAGCCTCAGCAGAGCTACTACGTATGTGACTGTAGACAGCGAACGAGATTCCCTACTGACTTAGATTGTCTAGGAACAATCTACTTCCGATATCTGGCGATGTATCTGCATCTCCGTCCAGCGTGCTATCAGCCAGCACAACATCAACCCCGAGTTCGTGCGGGGTATCGGCTTTGATGCTACCTGCTCCCTGGCCGTATTCTCGACCGACACCGATGAGCCCGTCTCCGTGACCGGTCCCAACTTCGACACTGACCGCAACGTCATTCTGTGGTTGGATCACCGTCCCGTTGAGGAAACCGATTTGATCAACTCGACTGACCACAACCTCCTCCGCTACGTTGGCGGAAAGATGTCCATTGAGATGGAAATTCCCAAGGTCCTGTGGCTGAAGAACAACATGCCCAAGGACCTTTTTGATAAGTGCAAGTTCTACGATCTGGCAGATGCGTTGACTCATATTGCTACTGGTAATGAGAAGCGTAGCTTCTGCAGTGTTGTTTGCAAACAGGGATATGTACCCGTTGGTGTGGATGGAAGTGTCAAGGGTTGGCAGGACGATTTCCTGAAGGAAATTGGATTGGAGGAGTTGGTCACCGAGGACTACAAGCGTATGGGTGGTGTCGACGGGGTGGTGAGCCTATTTCATTTCGTTTTACTCACTCTTCTTTTTGCTTGATATCATTTCCTCTCTTGATGACCGGTTAGTAACATCATATAGAACGGCGATTACCTGAGTGCAGGTGAACTCGTCGGAACACTTTGTGACAAGGCCGCTGCCGAGCTCGGACTTCCCTCGGGTATCGCAATTGGTAGCGGTGTTATTGACGCATACGCCGGGTGGATCGGAACAGTCGGCGCCAAGGTCAATCTCGAGGGCGACGAGATCGACGCAGATGTCGCAAAGAATGACCGTACTCAGGCTTTCAGCCGTCTCGCCGCGGTTGCTGGAACATCGACATGCCACCTGGCCATGTCCCCAAACCCCGTCTTCGTGCCTGGTGTTTGGGGTCCTTACAGAGACACCATCATTCCAGGATATTGGATGACAGAGGGTGGACAATCTGCCACTGGAGAGTTGCTTAAGCATGTCATTGAGACGCACCCTGCTTTCAACCAGGCTATTTCCGTTGCCGAATCATACCACACCAACATCTACGAATACCTGAATGAGCATCTGAAAGAAATGATGGAGGACCAACAGGCACCTAGTATTTCTTACCTTGGCCGCCACTTTTTCTTCTACGGAGATCTGTTTGGCAACCGCTCCCCAATTGCTGACCCCAGTATGGCTGGTGCTGTTGTTGGACTAACCAGCGACAAGACGGTGGACAGCCTCGCCATCCACTACTACGCTACATTGGAGTTCATTGCATTGCAAACAAAGCAGATTGTTGATACTTTGAACGAGTCCGGCCACAACATCAACTCCATTTTCATGTCTGGATCTCAGTGCCAGAACGAGATTCTCGTCAAGCTCATTGCATCCGCTTGTAACATCCCTGTTCTTATCCCTCGCTATGTCCAGGCTGCTGTCTGCCATGGTGCCGCCATGCTTGGTGCCAAGGCTGCCAGTGCCGACGGAGAAGGCAAAACCGAGGATCTGTGGTCTATCATGGACAAGATGAGCAAGCCTGGTCGCAAGGTGGCTCCTACAACCGACAAGACCGAGAAGGCTCTCCTTGAGGCCAAATACAAGGTCTTCCTGGAGCAGTGTTTCAAGCAAAAGGAATACCGAAACTTGGTTGATGATGCTATCGGAGCGTGGAACAAGAAGAATTAAATTTGGTAAATTAGAATTTCTAGCAAGTTAGATAGACGGGGCCTGTTATGATAAATTGTATTTAAATATTATATATGATCTGTTCCGCCTGAAGTCCTGTTCCACATTAGTCTTAAATGACTGAGTTATACCTCGTAGCCTCACACTAGATTGGCTGGCACTACATTGCACTTGCCGCAGCCGGCCAATAACACAAGGAGAGTATGGCTTGTAGTTTGTTTTCATTAGAAATCATTCAAAGATATAGCTATTCCACTAATTAAATATCGATTTTCGACCACCATTCCCAGCTTGTGCAGCATCCTCCACTTCAGCTAACAGCATATCAAGATCGTCGTCCAGCGGTGCTTCATTATTATCATTATTTGTTTCTGTCACGGTCTGATTTGCAGGTGCTTCGGTAGGCGCGGCTTGCCTCGTAGCGGAACTAGAATTCTCAGCTTCGGCTAGCAGCATGTCAAGATCATCGTCTGGTGGCGCATCCCCACTTGGTGATTCGATCGATGTATTATTATTCTTTGGCGCGGAGGTGACGTTTTCTGCTTCTGCCAACAGCATGTCCAAGTCGTCGTCGGGTGGTGCGTCGTCATTCTGTCGGGTGGATGCGTACTGCACTGGCGCGAAGCTGCGTCTTGGACGTTCGGCGAATAAGTCTCCCAGCTCATCCTCTAGTGAAGTATCATTTCTCGTATCCTTAATCGTAGTAGATGCATCTCCCAGCCCATTCCTCTCCGCAGTAGAATTGTCATTGTCGCGGTTACCATAGTCATCGGTATTGTCGTCGTCACGTCTACGATAATCCGGCTTCTCCTCGTTTATCCACTCCCTCCGCATAATCTGCACGCGCTTCGTATGACCCAATTTCTCAATCATGGCGAGACCATCTGCAAATTTCGCGCGGGGATACAGATCGTCGAGCCATAGTTGGTAGAAGTTCAGGAGGCGTCCCAGATCGGAGTACTAGTAACGACAGTCAATGAGGCACATTTAGCTGTAAAGAAAGAAAATATTATGGACCGACCTCGTGGCCCTTGCCTTTGAATTTGAGTTTGGTTCTGACGTCCTTTCGTAGTTTGGGGATGCCTTTTTGTGAAAGGAGACTTTCCAATGAGTATATAATTAGCATTTAGTACGCTGCAACGGCTAGGCGCAACATACCGAGCCTCATCGAGCTTTGCTATGGGCACTCTTTGCTTGGTAGGTTTTATATCTGCGTCCAAACCTAGTACTTTGGTCGCGTCGGCGTCATTATTGTTGTTTTGCGCCTGTGGCGTTTCCTTGTCCTGAGTGGATGAGAGATTTTTCAGGACATCGTCAAGACCGGCGTCGTAGTCGAAGAGATCGTCAATCTCGGACATATTATAATAATTTCTGATTCAACTTTCCTTTCAAAACAACCCAAGACTGTCATAAGGATATCTATGGCTCGCGTTCGACGCGACGGAACATTTGGTGATCATTTAACCCAATCGGGAACCATCCAGAATCTAACTATATCTGGTATAGCGTCACCGACCACACCTCTCAGCGACATCCGGAGAGTTCGACCTCACCTTTCAACCCAACGACGCCGACGTCTCAAACCCAGCACTTGGGAGCAACGAGCCTCCGACATAATGGCCATTGAACCCACAAAGGCTATCGTACCCCCTCGAGGGGTCAAGACTGACTACCCTGTAAGACTGGATTGATATTGCAATTGCTTGGAGTACTGCTAATTCGAGTTCTTTCCGTGAAACAGTTAATTGATTCCGACCCGTATGGCACCCAATTCCAGTTCCCGATGCGCTTCTACATCAATGCTATACTTCGGATGGATCCCTAACTTTTTAGGTAGACATATTAAGAGAGTCTTCGGTTATGCTCGAGCTTCAGACTACGCCGTCGGAGGTGCCGCCGCAGCTGCCTCCCCGCTCGCCTTCTGGCTTATGGAAAAGTTTAGTCCTTCTCACGTCGGAAAGGGAGGATTCGCACCGGTGATGCGCTTGGCAACTGCAATTGGTATTCTCGGAGGCGTCCACATTTTCTACCAGAGATCTATAAGTATGTTCCATTACACCGCTATCAGTAAATGGTTCTTCGATATCTAACACCCCGATCAAATAGACCGCTTCTACGGCTTCACGGAAAACACACGCGAGGTCGAAAAGGATATGCGCGAAATGGTCGACAAGGTCAAGAAGGGCGAGCCACTCTACGGCAAATCACAACTCTCAGAATACCTCCAAGGCGTTGCCGCCCGTAACTCGCGATATACCGGTCTCTTTGCCCATGTCATTCCATGGTTCAATGTGGTAAACCATAACCAGGTATGCTGGACCATTTTGTTTTCTTTTAAGATCTATAGCTGACTTTGATATAGCACGGTATCGACACAGCCAAGTATTATCAGCAGGCTGAGAGAGAGCTCGAGGCGGAGCGCTTGGGCAAATAGAGCTGTCAGTCGTTTTCATAGATTTTCTAGTCTCGTGTGTATGCTATATTCCAATGAATATGTTCTGAAGGAGTTGTGAGTAACCGTCGTGTCTGCTATTGTATTTATCATTATGTTGCCACCAAGCAACAAGAACTAAAAGAGACCTGTTGCAAAACAATCTATGAAAGATAACTTCATTCCATCTTTACGTCACTTGCAAACTCAGTATTCAATTCACGATTTCGTTTTGGTTTCGGATTCGGTGCTACGCTAAAATCAGCTTTTGATATCAGTTACAAGTAGCGCGCATACATACCATTTTCATTTTCTTGGATATAGAATCGCCGCAGTAACATGATTGCATCGTTCTTGAATATCCCGCTATACACCGGATAAGGCGGGTCTATAGAGGGACTGCCGATAAATTAGCATGAGAACACACCACGAGGACTGCAAGCGACTAAAGAACTGACTCTGAATGTAGTGATAAAACACTCCCAGTACCACCGAATCTCTCATTGGCACAGCCAAAGAACACTCGCCGGATGTTATACTGTCTCAGCAGTGAAGCACACATCACGCACGGCTCGACCGTCACGTATAGATCGACTTGCCTGAAAATCGACCTAGGGTACGTCTGAAGTGCTTCCTCGATTGCGAGGAATTCTGCATGTCTTGTGCCCTGTCGAATCCCCTTTGATCAGGCATTTATACATGAAGATGTTTCATGTTGTATCAAACATACATTCATAGACCGATTTGTATCATTCATCCCTGATCCTATTATTTTGCCTTGTAGTACAAGGACACATCCTACTGGAGTTTCACCAGCTGCCAAAGCTTTCTCGCCCTAAATTTGAAGTATTAGTCCACAAAAAAAAGTCGAAAATGAGAGAACATTTCAGTACCATTAGGAGTGCCTCTTTCATAAATATCTCCTGATCTTCTTGAGTGACGTCTACATATTCTGATTTAGTCTCACATTCTGAGGCCATTGTTGCAGGCGGCCAGTTTAACAAATGTCTGTTGTAAAGAGGTCTAGATCAGTCAGAGAGTCAACTATATCGTTTGTTGAAGATATTGTTGTATTGTTACAGAGATTTCGATATCAGAATTACAGTACCATGTATGTGAAGAAACGTGAGTACACTATGCGAAAGCCACGTATGATGGTATCAAACGGTAGAATTACGGTATCAGTCACGGTCGTGGGGCTCTCGGTTTCGACACCTTGCAGCCTTGGAGCCTTGCAGCCCTGTGCGTGTTAACGGGTAATAAGAGCAGCCAATGAAATCTGGTTGATATCTTTGATACTCGACATCACAAGTCGACGACTGCATTTGCCGGTATTTAGCCTCTTAAATTAGCATTGTTTATGTCACCTACACGTCTCTCATCTTTGTGCTCCATGCACCTCTAGGAATACCATCCATGGACACGACTGAATGGGGACCATGGCAGGGGACGAGGAACCACAGCCTCGAGGCTTACAGTCGACAAATGGAAACTTCAGCGCTGCAGAACCGACATCTTCATCAATATTAAACAGCTTGCTTCCAGGTCATTTATCTTCAGAAGCATTTGATACCATCTCCCAGCTTCGCAAGGAGTTGACCGAAAAGGGACCTCGGTCATTTTCTCGGACTGCTGAAGATGTCAAGAACACGCAAGCTCTTATACAAGTCGCTCTCAAGGTTGCTGCCGAAGTCACTGCGGTAGACACCCAGCTTTGTCGTGATGAGACAGAGAGACGTCTTTTGGACTGTCTCGATATCGTCCAACTGCTCGTTGAGAATTCGCTAAGAGGGCTCGATGGAGGGGATGTTGACGCGGAAATACCCGGTCAAGATACCCCATTACCGTTTCATCTATGGCTGATCATTGAGTTGGTCGATATCGGTGTCAAAGTGCGTCTGGATGGCGTGGAAACCAAAATCAAGGGCCTCCTGATTATGCTCACTCGTTCTCAACATGACATGTTTCGAGCTTCTCGATTTCCAAGGAATTCTGTGTCAACTATACTAAGTGCTTTAGCTACAGGTAGGCATATGTTCTTGTTTCCTAGATTCAGTGAATTTACTAATTTCTGATATTGCAGACATTATGCGGTCCTTAGAGATGGTCAATTTTTCAAAAATTGCAACGTCAGACATCACTCTACCCGGTCCTGGAAGCCCACTCGAGAAACGTTTAACAGCCAAACTTAACTTATCAGGACGGCCTTTCCAGTCTCCGATCCGCTTTGGAGACATCAGTCGTGCCTTGTTTATGCTTCTCCAAATCCTAGAAGCACTCCTTTCTCCTGTAGAATCGAAGCCGGGTAGTTTCTCGGCAGCCGGCATTGTACAGGATTTCACAACATCTCTGAATCTAGCTGGTCGCATAGGGAAATTGCTCGTTTCGCTAATCAGGAGCTGTGGCACGTACGCCAGGCGCTTCATTATCGACCCTATTATCGGGTATCTTTACTTCGCCGACTTTCTGCTAACAAGATCATTAGAGTATAACGACATCGGATCATTGAACGCTCAAGCTAGCAAGATATTAATCGAAGTACTGACGGTAGCCATCTCGGACACCAGTCTCAGTCGTGAACCCCAGCTTGAACAGGCCTTGCATCATTGTTTAGAAGGCTTGAAGGAGAGCCAAAAGACCTCACTCGTGACGAGAATGACAATACAAAACGTCCTGATTCCCAGACTTGTTGACATACAAGCTGTAGACGAGCATTTTATCGCTTATTCGTCTTCGTTCCAGGTAAATTCGATCTTCAACGCTGAAAGAGTTGCTTCTAATAGGTACATACAGAACCTGGTCAAAGAGTTGATCGACTCTCAGAGGGCTTTTTATCCACATGGTAAGACCGGGAATTTCTTCATAGGGAACAAGTATACTAAATAAGCTTTCTTGCCTCAAGAGCATGAGCTGGCTCATCGTGCTCCCAAGCGCATTCGGTTATCCGAACCTCAGCCTATATCTACAGAGAAAGCTATAGCCCAGCAAATCCTCGAAAAGGCTGCCAAGATCATTGACTCTAATGATGTGACAAGCTTTTATGAGCTGGCACAAGCTGCGAGGTAACTCTAGGACCTTCCAATGATGTTGACTACTCCAGGACTAACGGTGTTCCAGGCAAAAGTACAAGAATCTCTCGGACCAACAAAAGTGCGAGTTCTTTGGCTCGATTGCAATTTATCCATGCATTTCAGCAGCACGTAAATCCAACGGATCTATACGCACGTCTAAGCAAATGCCAGGCGCCTTCCACTGTCGCTTTTGTGACTCAGAACGAATTGTTTCAGATGGATATGTGCCTTGGCATGGTGACAAAGTCAATGAGATTCAAGAGTTCCTCCTTGAGTTTCTGCCTAAAACTTTACGCAGCCCACCCTTACGAATATCGTACTTGCTTGCCGCGAGACGATTTCTATATCATGAACCTGAAATTAAGAACCTATCAGTTAAGTCCACACCAATTGGTGAATTGTGCCTCCACTCTTTGAAAGCTGCCTCGAGAGAATTGCGCATTACTACTGGGTTAGTACCTTTCATTTAATGAGTGAAAAATCATTCTGACCTGTGAACAGACACATTTTGCCTTGCTTTCTACACAAAGCTGTGGACGTTCAAGTGCGGCGGCAGAACTTCGTCATCATCCTCGAGTGCCTAAAAAGCGTCTCAGAGAGAGCGGATATCCCTTCTCAGGAGACTTGCATCTTGACCTTGTGCCGACTAGCCGAGTGGGTTCTTGAACCTAAACAAGATAGTTCAATCCAATTTGCTAACAGAGTTCATTAGGATATCTGAAGATGAAGAGCTGAACATTATACTTCTTCGTCTTTTGGAGTATCTGGGACATGCAAACCCATACATTTGTGCTGTAGCTTATACAGAAGTAAGTCGTGGTCATTTTACCACAACGTCTTGAACTAAACATAGCCTGTAGCTCCTAAAACTCTCACAAGAATCATCAACAACAGTCGCAGGTCTTCTTCGTCCTTTTTGGAGATCGCTGTCGGTGACCGTGGTAAAGAATCTGAGGAACCGACCTCACATGGCAGAGCAGCTGTGTGATCTATTGGGCATGTCCGTTGACAGCTTCCTACAACTGACTGAGGTTCACACGTTACCATATCTTGTCTACACCCGTAGACGAGATATCATCACGAGGATTGCTGCAGCTTATCCCTCGAAGTCAGCCTTCGAACTCTGCATGGAGCGTAACAATTTTGCATCAATTATTGCTTACTTGTTGAGTCAACCGGAGGAAGACCACGAGGCTATGATTTACTCGCTTCTGGTTGAAATTGACCCCAAGTTCAAGGAAACTTCAGTCACAATGTTACTCAAGACAGAACCAATTCCTATCACTCGGGAGCTGTTGAAGAACATGGGTGATGCTGGTGATGGCCATGATGGAAAGGTCTATTTATCTCACATATATCGCTATGAAATTGTTCACTAACGTCTATTTAGTTTGACGGTGCACTCCGCCTGCTTGCCAAGCTCATATCCTCCAAGCACTCTTCGGGGAATTCAAATCCGAAATCCCGCCCAGACGTTGGCCTCTTCATAGAGGAGCACCTGTTGGGTCTGATTACAGAATTTTCCGATACCGTGAATGACGTCCGCATACGCTATTCAAATATGGAGAAAAAGCGCAATATCATAGCCATTGGTGAAATGATCAAGCTTGCTAGAGGTCATGTCAATGTTGCTATTCCCCAGGTTTGTCTTGCCCGTGAATTTTTCCGTCTGTTGGTCTAACTCATGGTCATAAAGATTTGCTCTTGTCTTAGATCATCACTCGAGGTCGAGGAGTTGTGTGATCTTGCATTTGCTGTATGGTGTATATTGATCACTCATCTCGAGCCTGACGAGGTTGAAGCACTTATCGATCAGTCGATCGCAATCATTCTTCGATACTGGCCTGTCATTCAGGAAGGAAGTAAGCAAATGGCTCTGGTTCTAATGGATCATTTATTTCAACATCATGGGTATCAGCTACGTGAAATTTTCCAGACTCTACCATCATTGCTATCTATCCCCGAAATGTCTCGTTACGAAACTCAGATCCAAAATCTCAAAGGCTCTATGGACATAAGTGAGCGCTTAGTAGCATTCAGCGTCCGCTGCCAAAGTGAAAGTCTCACTGTCGTCGAGCAAGCCTTGCAAGAGCTAGTCCCGTTTCTCGATGAGAAAAATGAGATTCTGCACAGGACTTTACTGAATCATCAATCAAACAGCGGCGTTGCACAACTAACCCGCTCTCTTCTCGATTGTTGTGTAAAGTTTCAATCCGAATCGGAGACGATTGCCATGTCAACAGCACGTGCTCTTGGATTAATAGGATGTTTGGACCCAAATAGGGTCGAAATCACAAAGGAGAAGAAAGATATCGTCGTTCTTTCGAACTTTGCTCGCGCGGAGGAAACCTTCGACTTTACAATGTTCTTCCTCCAGAATGTCCTCGTCGATGCTTTCCTGTCGGCCTCAAATACTCGAGCACAGAGCTTTTTAGCTTATGGCATGCAGGCTCTCATGAGCGCAAGTCATATTACTACAGAGATCACAACGCCATCTGACGACCTCGAGAAGAATGAAAAACACAGGCGCTGGCTCAGTTTACCTGAGATTGTGAGGAATACAGTGACCCCTTTCCTCACATCAAGATACTCTATAACTTTGGGTGCAGCAAAAACAGAATGCACGTATCCTCTCTTTTCACCGGATATGAGCTATGGCAAATGGCTACGTGCCTTCGTCATGGACCTACTTCAAAAGTCCTATAGCTCCAATGTTAAGATGATATTCTCAGTCTTTGCTCGAATCATTCGTGACCAAGACATCGCGATTCCGGCCTTCATCCTGCCGTTTGCTGTGCTGAATGTTGCAGCAGATGGACATGAAGAGCATAAGCGTGAGATTCGCGAGGAGTTGGTGCGTGTTCTGTCTCATCCTTCACCTGAAGGCAGTACTCGTGTGAGAGAGAATGTTCTTCTATGCAGTGAGGTAAGCAAGTTCGGCTGTCCCTGGAAATTGATCAGTGTATATATCTAACTAATTTTTCCACAGAGCGTATTCAGTGTCCTTGACTATCTGCTAAGGTGGCTACAAGCCAAGAAGAAGCAGCATGCTATACTCACAAGCAATCTTTCTGGGAAAAGCACACAGGCAGAACTGATGCTTGATCTTTCCTCGGCCCAAATCAAGAGCGTAGAGCAGATATTGTCCTCCATTCCTCCGGAAGTTATATCAAAGAGAGCCGTTGAGTGCAAGTCTTTCTCTAGAGCACTTTTCCACTGGGAGCAATACATCCGACAAAGCAAAAGCTACAATGAGAAGCGAGATCAGACCGATCTGGAACCTCTCTACCAACGTCTACAGGAGATTTATACTCAGATCGATGAGCCTGATGGCATTGAAGGTATTTCTACGTATTTACATGTACTTGATGTTGATCAGCAGGTCCTCGAGCATCGAAAAAGTGGCAGGTGGGCTGCTGCTCAGAGTTGGTATGAGTTGCAATTGGATGAGGATCCAAATAACACCGACACGCAGTTGAACCTGCTCACTTGCTTGAAGGAGTCTGGTCAACAAGGTAAATTACCCAGAACTCTATGCTATCGCTCATCCACTGAATTTTGATAGATGCACTCCTAAGCAGATTTGAAACTTTCAGCGAGTCCGAAGAGTATCCCTCAAAGTTATTCCCGTTTGCTTTGGAAGCTTCCATCTCTACTGGAAAATGGTCCAAGCTCGAGAAATATCTCAAAGTCTGCCCCAAGGAAAATGCCACAGACTTTACTGTTGGCATAGCTTCAGCCCTCAACGCTCTACGCAATGGCGACAAATCTGCATTCAACGAAATCGTCCAGAAATTACGGCTGAATACTACAAGGTCAATGACAGCAAATTCAACTATGTCTTTACAGACGTCTCACGATATGCTGCTCCAATTACATGCCTTGTCTGATGTCGAAGCTATCGTGAACGCAGACATTCAGACGGGAATGACGAAAACTGAGCTCGTCGATACGTTGGATCACCGTCTTGATCTCCTTGGCGTATACATATCTGAAAAGCAATATCTCTTAGGTTTAAGGCGTGCTGCTATGGAGCTGTCGTGAGTAAAATGATGTTCATACAATTGATTAGAGTTCTAATACATGGTATAGAACTGGGTTTTCAGAACCAGACATAGCTGCTGTCTGGCTCAAGAGTGCCCGACTCTTCCGAAAGAACGGTCACATCGGACCGGCTTACAACGCTGTAATGCATGCTGCACAGTTGGAAGCAAAGTCAGCTACAATCGAGCATTCGCGTCTGATGTGGACTGATGGACATCATCGGAAGGCAATCCAAACGCTCAAGGGTGCCATTGCTGCCAATGCTTTTGTTGCTGAGGATTCTGCAATGTCAGTGAGAGCGTCTGTTTCAATGACTGGGGAGAGACAAACTACACAAAATATTCTCGCAGCGAAGGTAAGTGTTGATGAGCACGTCGAGAATACTGTAGGATATTTCAGAAGCAGCCATTTTGACGGGAAATTAGGCCCAATTATTACTTGCAAAGTGGACGGATCGAGCTGGGCAGACTCACTCGGAGACCATTGTCCAAAGTTATCGGGAGGCGATCAAGCTATTCAGCAAGTAAGCAACACGTACCTGTGATTCTAGGACAACTAATCCAACAACCTCGTGCAGATGGGAAAAGGCATATTTCTATTTGGGCAAGCACTACAATAAGATCATCGAATCCGAGAGGGCAAAGCCACCCGGCAAACAATCTCAAATTTAGTAGGTCATGCAGAGATCATAACTTCTGACCATACTGTGACTAACGGATCTAATCCCAGTCTGAGCGGAGAGGCTTCCAAATTAGCCATTGAAAACTTCCTGAGATCCTTGTTCAGCGGGAACAAATTTGTCTTCCAGAGTTTACCAAAAATTTTAACTTTATGGCTGGATCATGCATCGAATGTGAACTTAGCTTTCGATCCAAAGAGGGGAGACAATGTGTAAGTTCCCAAAGGCCTGATCAAAGAGACTCAAGCTGACATTACTTCAAGCGAGTTCCAGAAACAGATCAACGCTCAACGAGAGAAGTGCTTAGAAGAAATGCATTATCAATTGAAGAAATATCTTAATCGAATACCGCCGGAAGTGGTACGGTTGAGATTTTTCATACTTGATCTTTGTTATTTGCTGACAATAATGATAGCTCTTCACGATTCTCTCCCAACTCGTTGCTAGGATCTGCCATGCGAATGACACGGTACATGAGATATTGACCAGTGTAGTCGTCAAGATTGTTGTAAACTTTCCGCGTCAGGGTCTATGGACCGTTTTAGCTCTGGTTAAATCTTCATCCAAAGACCGCGCTTCAAGAGGCATGGCATGTCTCAAGAAGATAACGGTAAGGCCTCAATTCTTTCTCCATCATTAAAGACTGACTGTCTAACCATTGGCCAAGGAGGTGAACAAAAAATTGAACAAGAGCGGTTTCACGCCATCAGAACTAGGCTCAATGATTAAAGGAGGACAAAAATTTGGCGAAGAACTACTGAGTTTATGCAATGCACGAGTCGAGGAGAAAGGGACAACTAAAATAAGCCTCTCTCGCAGCCTGGGTTTCAATCACAAAGTTGCCCCGTGTCGATTGGTCGTGCCGTTTCAGAGCATGCTAACCCCGATTCTCCCACCATCTCATGATCAGACATTCATCAAACAGTTCAACGCTTTTTCGGGTGATGTTGTTAGCGTAGAAAGTGAGTGGCTCATTACATGAAGCGTTGTAGTGACATACTTGAAGCTAACAAGCGAGCAGAAGTCCTCGACGACGCACTGGTCCTCAATTCGCTGCAGAAGCCACGCAAAATTAGCATTCTGGGTAGCAATGGAAAAGTTTACAGTCTTCTATGCAAGCCGAAAGATGACCTGAGAAAGGACCAACGTCTGATGGAATTCAACAACATGATTAACGGCTTCCTCAAGAAGGACGTCGATTCAGTCAAACGACGAATGTGTAAGTGCTTCTTGCCCTACTTGGGTGATTGATACTGACTCTGGGAAGATATCAAAACGTATGCCGTGACGCCCCTTAATGAGGAATGCGGACTGATAGAGTGGGTTGATAATCTACGCACTCTGCGAGACATTGTCATGAAACTCCTTCGAGAAAGGGGCATAATTCCGAACGTGAGATTTCTCGAAGTCAATGAATGATCATAGTCAAATGCTAACAAGTTTGCGGTGGAAAGTTCAATGAGATTCGCCATCATCTAAACGATGCTTGCTCTCACAATGACAAGCTTCCTATCTTTACGACAATGATTCTGTCAAAGTGAGAAGCTCTGCCTCTTTGAGACGTATGACATAGCTAATATTGTGTAGACTTCCTCCCGTTCTACATGAGTGGTTCGTTGAGATGTTCCCAGATCCAGGGGCATGGTTAGAAGCACGGCTACGATTCACTCGAACTAGTGCTGTCATGTCAATGGTCGGGCACGTTCTTGGGTAAGGCTTCACGAATCAAGTCATAATATCTATCTGATACTGACTGATCTTAATGAACTGCTAGATTGGGTGATCGTCACGGTGAAAACATACTGTTCGAGGAAAGTACAGGAGGCATATTACACGTTGACTTTAATTGTCTTTTTGATAAGGTGCGCTCTATTATACGTGTTTGTAAGCTGTTATCTAATCTGGTTATTTAGGGTTTGACATTTGAGAAACCTGAAGTGGTCCCATTCCGGCTTACGCATAATATGGTCGACGCTTTCGGGGCATACGGCTACAATGGTAAACAAACCGCTGTCTTCCTTTAGTACTGAATGCTCAACTCACTACGTTGTCGTATAGGGCCCTTCCGAAGGACGTGTGAGATAACGCTTGGGTTGCTACGACAAAATGAAGACGCGCTTATGAATATTATGGAAACCTTCTTATACGACCCCACAACAGATTTCATTGGGAAAAAGGTGAGTCATTCGCTGTCACCCTAAACACTTTTAAATAGACTTGATGCTAACTAGATCTTACGTAATGACAGAGACGAACTCACAAAGATGTACCGGATACACCAGAGGGCGTTATGGAGAGCATCAGGAACAAGCTGAGAGGTCTATTGCCTCGTCAGTCGGTGCCGCTTTCGGTGGATGGACATGTGGATGAATTGATATTAAAGGCCACGGATAAAAAGAATTTGGCTGCCATGTACATTGGCTGGTGTCCGTTTTTCTGATAGGCGCAACTTGCCAAATCATTTGTTTGCATTACATAGTGACTGTCATACAGGATGATATCTGCTTATGTAATGCCATTCCTTTAGCAAGTAGTTGTCTTTCGAGCTATTTTGTTGTCACCGTAAGAGTGACGTTGGTTCCGCGGATAAGCATGAGATTTTGGTAGCATGCGCGAATCAAACTGAGCTCATCTCCGTCTGTTGCTAGACCTTTGAGGCCTGTTCCTACTGGGGCTGCGGCTTCTATCGGAGTAGCTGCTGGCCCTTGAGCTGTAGCTACTGTAACTTGGGCTTCGACGTCTACGATTCCTTGAGTGTCTTCTCGGTGGGCTGCGTCTTCTTGGTGGGGAGCCCGAGTCAGAGCGAGAGTATGAACGGGCTCTAGAGCGTCGTGGGGATGCAGAGCGCGACAATGATCTTGGGCGATAGATATCATGTCTCTCTGCCCCGCCATTTATGGGACGTCTTGGAGATCGTCTTCTTGAGGGTGGTGATGCTCGAGATCGATGCTCAGGGCCAGGTGCATGTCGTCGGGGCGAAATGGATCTATCGTCTGGTCCTGGTCTTCTGGCTGGAGGCGGACTCCTAGAGAACATTCGTTTGGGTAAAACAATAGAAACTTTGAGCACGGCGCCATCGATCTGAGCTTCATGCATATTCGAAACGGCAGCTTCAGCATCAGCGGCGTCATGGTAAAGAACGTACGCGGTGCCTCGATTCGTCATGACTAAACAAGGGAAATATTAGCAAATCTTACTCAAGTAATGTAGAGTGGAGACAGTTACATACATGTCTTGTTCAAAGGAAGATCAATGCTGTGTATTTCGCCAAAGGTGCCAAAGATATCGTAGAGGTGTTCTTCCGTCACGTTTTTAGTCAATTTTTCGACAACGATCTATATAGTTTCGTCAGCAGATTGACGTTCCAATGAGTATCACTCTGTCGCAATTTTTCCCTCTAGCGCTCAATATCGGTCTAAATTGCTTACCTTAGAACTTCTCTTGGGACTCTCAGGAGTAAGGCTTCTAGAATAGCTCCGGTCTCGTGGCCATCTACCGTTCCCGCGTCGAGGACTTCGCGAAGCTCCACGTTCAGGTGTAAATGACGGACTTCGTGATCTGCCGCGTTTGTAGCTTCGTGTTTCGCTCGGACTGCGGCTCATGTTTAGTGATCTTGAACGCGCACCTGGAGACGCGGACTGGCGCATTCTAGGTCGTGGGGACATTGAGGGTGATCTGTTTGACATTGAGGCGGGAGACCGGGCGTTCAAATTTCACGTTGAGGAAGGGTTTTTGGATTCGAGAAGCGCAATAAAAATGTCCTATCGATGAGACATTACAGGACTCTGAATCGCGGCAGCTGAGGTTACGTAGTTGTAGCTTTGCAGAGGAATGCTTTGTACGAGCTACGCGACAAAGCGCGCGCTTAGACGGCAAGCAGAGTGCGCTAATGCCTCCGCATATCAGGTCAAGTCTGATTGGTTGATGGGAAGTACTACATCTACAGCTCTTGTAGAATGCAAGTGCTGTATTATCGAATCTTCATTTTTTTTTTTTGCCCTCCTCTCAAGTTCTATATTATTTAGCAAACGCTATGAATACATACTCGATACGTGTTGCTGCTGTGCGATGATGTTGATAATAGCGTCTCTTGCACTGGCACTTGGTACTGATCCGAGGCACGAAAATGTTTCCAGCCCGGTAATCGCTATCCAGACCCATTGGGTTTAGTGAGCTGCGTTGTTCACAGACCTACTGCTTATAGAGTCAGCTGCGGAATTAGCCATGCCGGAGAACGCGAGACGGCCACATGTCTGAGGCTAACGTTCCAGATCACTTAAGAAGGCGACGATAGAGTATACTGATATGTTGACATACCCGTCAAGCATAATCTATCACAATGCAGATTTCTCGGCCCACTGCTCATATTCTGCTATAATATCGTGTGTCAATTGACTTTTGACTCGAGTGAACGCGGTCTCGAAGTGATGCCACATAATCTCTTGTGGTTGATTCTTTTCATCTTCCTCATCTAACGCAGCTTCTCCAGCAGTCTCGCATAAACTGACGATTTCTGCACCAGAATAACCTTCTGTCTTGGCTGCAAGGTCATCAATGCTCAAATCTGCGCTAACGACTGATTTGCTCGTCCATATTGAGAAGATCTCTTTTCGAGAATCGTAGTCTGGTGGTCCGACGTAGACAATATTATCCAAACGGCCTGGACGCATTAAAGCAGGATCGAGAACACCGGGCTTATTGGTTGCTGCAACTACCAAGACATTTTTCAGCTCTTCAATACCGTCCATCTCGTTTAAAAGCGTTGTCAAAACGTTGACACCGCCGCTAGCGCCGCTACGCTTCGCTGCAATAGCATCAATCTCGTCAAAGAAGAGGATACTAGGTCTGGCAGCACGGGCCTTTTGAAAAATTTCACGGAGTTTGCGCTCCGACTCTCCAACATACATGCTCAGAATTTCAGCACCTTTAACGGCCAAGAAATTCAGCCCAGCCTCGGTAGCCAGAGCTTTGACGACCAGCGTCTTCGAACAACCTGGTGGGCCATAGAGCAGGATGCCCTTTCGACTTTTCACGTTGAGTCTTCGCATCCTTTCAGGGAACTACAACAAGTCAGTATCATATCGTTGTTTGGGATGAGAGTAATTCTTGCCTTCAATGGCCGCTCAACCATCTTCTGTAAATGCCTCTTGAGCGCATGCTGTCCCCCGATATCCGTCCATCTCACTTTAGGAGTTTCAAGGAAAACTTCTCGCATAGCTGTAGGACGTACATCCTGCATGGCCGCAATAACATCATCCTCGTTTATAACTAGCCATGCCGGGTTCTTCTCTTCGGATACCTCATTGTTGATAGGGGTAGCCAAGCTCACCAACTCAATACTAGGAATCAGTCGATCTCGGGCTTTACGGCAGGTCATTTGTAAGAGGGCAAATAGATCAGCGCCAACATAGCCATGGGTTTTCTCTGCCATGAAATCCAATAAAGAGTCTTTAGGCTCTGATGATCCGTCACGTATTGCACATAAGATCTCTTTTCTAGCAGCCGCTGTTGGAATTGGAACCTCAACTTCCACTGAAAGACGATGGGGTGTCCTAAGTGAGTCATCGACATCATTTGGATGGCGTGTTGCTGCGATAACTAGAACCTTAGCATCTCCCAACGCGTCAATACTTTCGCACAAAGCATGAACTAAGGATGATGCATCCGAAGACGTTTTTTTGGGTGCAATTGCATCAATCTGGTCGATTATAATCACACTGGGCTCCGACTGAGAAGCTTCTCTGAAGATCTTGCGTAATCTTGCCTCACCGTCGCCTGAATTGCGAGAGAGGAGATTTGACCCGATGGCAAACGTCTTGTGCCAGCCAGCTGCCTCAAATCTGCGCAACAGTGAACTCTTTCCCGTACCCTTCGGCCCGTGAATAAGAATACCTCGACTTGATCTATAAAACTGTGGCATGCCTGCTCCCAGAGCTTGTAAGTTAAAGTCCACCAACAAATGGTTCAACCGACGTATCTGATCTGTGAGTCCACCCAAACCACTTTGGTCGACCTTAAGGAGAGTCTGAGAATTTGTTTCTTTCGGCCCATTGCCAATCTGAACACGTGAACGCTCGGTAAAGAGGGATATAGTCTGATCTGTTGGGTTGGCGGTTGCGATGTCCACAAGCTTGAAAGTCCTAGACTGACCCTTGATCTCAGCATCGAATGTAAGGCCGATTGACAAAACCCCGCATTGCAATAAGGGATGTTCTAGAGCCCATTCCCAGTGGGCTGATTCCGTAGCTTCAGATAAAGGTCCGTACACTGCGAGCTTGTCCGGATGAGTACAATCTTCAAGCTGCACTCTCTCAACCTCGCTTAGTGGTCTATCTAGCTTGGAGATAGTAAGCTTATCCCCGAGCTTGATACCGTAGCATTCTTGCAAAATGCTCGACGCCTGCACAACCGTTGTTTTTATGTCACCAACAGCATTCCATGCCACAGCAGTCTTTTCGATGCCTCCCTCCAAGTGAAGCGAGCAGGGACTGCCTGGGGATAGTTTGAGATAAGCCAACGAGCTTGCCGAGAGGTATATGCGGAAGGAATCGCGCAGGTCGCTTCGGGGAGGTTTTGACAGCGGCCGTAGGGTAAAGACGCGAGCTTCAGCCATGCTCTCTCGTGCTCGAGGCTGTGTGCTATTATTATTCGTATGAACTCTAGGTGGACATGGGAGTAGTCGCAACTAGGCCTGGGTCCAGGCGCATGCCTGGCCAGACAGAGAAAAAAAGTAGTAGAGTGGGGTGCCATACAAAAAACATTGGAGCAAGAGACTACATAAGCAAGCCTATTGGCTGACTTTGTACATACATATATTTTCTCCTACTTATTCAACACAAGTTCATCCTTTGGGTTAATTCGCCTCCAGAGGGATAACCAAGTATTCAATGTCTGTTTGGCATGCTGTATGTATCAAAAACCTTGGTTTTCATCTATCAAGTACATACTGCTATAGTTTCTACTCATAAGCGCCGCTTCAGGCTACAATAGATGACTAGATTACAAGGTATGTGATATAACGAAAGCACAAAGATCGACAAAACCGCTGTTTCAGAAAGATCCCACAAGCACGATAGAATGACCAACATAGAAAGAAAAATAACCGTCAAGAACTTATAGACACAATGACGAACAAAAACAATGGCAGAACAGTCCAAGCAGCAGGGTGTACCGGTTCCATAACTTCCTCGAAGTGGAATCTATATTAAACAGATCAGGAAATAAGAGATAAAAGGGAATAGAAGCAGAAGCATAACATGAGCGAAAAGGAGAATCTGCAAGTGAAGTTCTGAAGGGCTTCTCGATCATGTCTTCCCGCAGAACAATTCTTAACAGCACTTTCCACCGAGATTGCCGTTTGACCCGGCATTATTCTGGTCTATGTTGACGCCTTGGCCTCCCGCTTGCTCCGACTTTGTGCTGTCCATGACTTTCTTGATCTCTGACGCGAGGCTGTAGAATGCTTTATCGACGTTGATGTTGTTCTTGGCGGACACCTCCAGGAAAGGAATGCCAAGTTCGTCGGCCAGTTTCTGCCCTTGTTCGGTCGATACAGCGCGCTTCTCTTCCCAGTCGCATTTGTTACCGATGAGGATCTTATGCACTCCTTCGCTAGCATGTTGCTCGACGTTGGAGAACCAGGTTCTAATGTCTGCGATAGTCAGTCAGTGTCTGTCCGTTATTCCAAAATTCGAATAGTCCTCGACGTACTGTTGAAAGACCGTTCGTCTGTGACATCATAAACCAGGAGAATGCCCATTGCGCCTCGATAGTAGGCGGTGGTGATTGTCCTGAACCGCTCCTGTCCAGCTGTATCCCATATTTGCAGCTTCACGCGCTTGCCATCTAGATCGATTGTGCGGATTTTGAAGTCGATACCGATCGTGGTGATGAAGGATGGTGTGAACGAGTCCTCACTGAAGCGGAGAAGGCAGCACGATTTGCCCACGCCGGAATCTCCGATGAGCAGCAGCTTGATCTAGACAGCAGCAAGTCAGAAACCAGGCAGCATTTCTTCAGTCGATTTCCAGTGTATACGTACCAGAAAGTCATAGTTCCTTGTGCCCGCCATGATGTTGGTGTGTTGTTCGCAGAGTTGATGTCACGGGGTTGCAATATGGGGGCACGGTCAGGTTGATAAGTATGTAGTAGCCCCGATTGTCACGCAGAACGGGCTGTGGTAGAATCCGAGATGTAGCGAGACAACAAATACTTATTGACGGTTTAAAAAAATCTGGCAGAAAGCAATTTGTTGGAACTGTTTTAGGCATTTATTCTTTGAAGATTGCAAGAGAAGCCAGTCCGATCGACGGCCAAAGCACAGGTTAGGCCGAAGAGGCTCCAATCAGAAGGCGCAGCGGGGGTTCCTTCTGCTTGGTGATCGGTCAGCACAACAACAACAACAACTAACTACTACTACTATTACTATACACACTTCTTCGCTCTACTCATCAGCATATCGTTGCAACTATTCTCTGCCTTCAAAAGTACAATCACCCTAACGAAGACTAAATGCTCGCAGCTACGACCTTTCTTTGTTTTTCCCAGCACCCCTGTCGAGTTTCAAGTATGTCCATCTACAACGACGGTGACCGTCTCCCTCGCACAGAGATATTATACAGGGCTAAGTATTCGAAAGCCATCAGGACCAAACACATGACGTATTCTGAATGGTTCCAGTCGGCATATTACCTTCTTGGTCACGTGGACGCGCCTAATACGACACATGCAACAACACGAGCAACCGACGAGGTGTCAAGCTCTTGACAGATAGCGAGGTGACTGATGGCGCATTGCAAAGCAACTCTTCAGATCCATTTGGAGTAGGTCCACTGGATGCGATGGAGAGCATTTCGTTGTCTCCTGACGCCCTGGCTCAGGTCTGTAAGATCCGTCAGATCCTGTTGGAAAATGGCGAGGAAAGATCTGGGTATGGTATATTGAGCCCTGCGTTTCAAGATTTGGGCTTCGTAAATGCAAAGCCCATAGTCTCGATAAGACAGAACACTGTCGAGGTTGGTAGGGTATGCACCAAGAATACGATCGATGTTTCTGTATCCCAGAAACAGAAGAGTTCAGCATGGATAGCAAACCTTTGGATCATCGGTAGTTCACAACTCACCGCACGGAATTCCGGAATTTTTGTTTTTCAACGCCCGCTCTGAAGCCCTTCCTGCTATCGAAGAGGCTGGCAACCCAACGGACACCGCTGTATGTGATCAGCAGGCCGGGAGTCAGGCCGATAAAGCTAGACAAACATTAGCATCTGGTCTTGGTGTCGGTAACAAGGTAATACCAACCCAAAAACAAGTTCCTGGCTCTTGAGTAAGGCATCGATACCCCCCATAGCTAATTCTACATCCACTTTCGTCTTTTGTATTTGGATGAGAAGAGCACGAACGAGGTCACCCCGAACCGTTCCCATAAATGGCTTACGCAAATCTCTTTCATAAGCCTTTAATATAGGAGTTAGATCACCCTCTCTGACCTGTGCCGTGATAGTCGAAACATCCGGCTGCAGGCTTCCACTCTGACCTTGTGAGCTGTTGTCAGATACAAAATCGATCACCATTCTTTCGAGACTTTGCCTGTCCGCCTCCAAGCTGGTTCGACTCATAATCGCAATCTCACTTTGCTCATCGTGCCGGATAGTCCCGATAAGCTTGCCTACAGGCTGCAAAACCCAATTTCTCCAGAAGTCGATGACAGTTGCCCCAAATTCGGAAACCCATTCCACTAGCTCAGCTCTATGACTCGTGAGAAGGCGCAGCGAGGTACTTAGTGACATCAACGTAACAGCAATTGGAAACCAGTAACGAGCGAGGGTAGATGGACGACCGTGCTTGCGGATATAATCTTGGTCATAAACAAGCTTGCCTGAAATACAATCTTTCAACACGTATAGCAGCCTCTCGATAACATCACTAGCCTCCACAAATTGCTCTTCAACGGACGAGCGCTGCCTCTCCTGGAATTCGTTGTCGGTTGCGAGAAATATATTCTCTTCGAAATTCTTGGGTAATTCTAGAGGTCGTGAAAGATCTCGAAGAGTATTCTCCATCAATAAAACAGTTTTGTGTAGTCCGTGATACCTCTCAGGTTCGAATTTGATTTGATTGGTTTCTGGGGCTGGTTCATTGCTGGCGAACGTGAGACATTCCTCGAGCAGAATACCAATAGCACTGGCATTCAAACCTTTGAGGTCTTCCAAAGCCTGTCGATTCCGTCTCATATGTAATCTGCAGCGAGTAAGTGGGGATGATAGCGCATCTCTGGTGTTTTTCAAAAGGCCTTGTTGAATATTGTTTTGCACGAGCTGATAGAATCGTTTCCAATCTCTGTTGATTGCATTCAATGAAGTCAAATTCTCGCGTGCAGATGCTGTCTTCAAATTTGAAATGACTTCCCACATCCACTCCCATATCCTCGAGGGCGCCGTTTGGATGGTGTAATGTCCAGTGTATAAGCTTGAACCGAGGACGTCGTTCCAGTAATCAATTTCAGCGCCAATGAGGGAAGACTGCTCGAGCAGAAGGTCGAGGACGGTACCCAATGATTGTGTGGTGAACTTTGCAACCAAGAACCAAGAGCGTTCGTCGAAAGACTCTCCCTTGAGAGTACCATCTGGATGCTGAGACGAAAACAGATCGTCGCTGCAAACTTGGTTCAGAAGCCGCAACAGATCGCGCCGAGAGAGGACTCCATGATTGTCCACCGACAGGGATCGCGCTGTAGTTTGCAGACTTCGTGAGTTGCGATCATGTGATTCGTTCAGGGTATTCACGTTCGCGTTTGCGTTTGCGATGGCATGGGAGTGGTATCGATCGATTTTGAAATCTAGGCGCGACACAACCCTACAGAATTAGTCGACACTTTGATATACAGGCAGATCAGATTTACTCAGCAACAAGTGACATGGCGATTAACTGCCAGGGTGTACCTGGGGATTGCAAAGCTCTGGAGAGTCGCGGAGAATGTTGATGGATTACATCATGTTGCAAGCTCGGCAATATGAGCTTACCTGATTGAGAAAGCGGTCACCTAGTGTCACAGACCTGGATCTACCTTAGTTAAACAGCGTTATGTTGAGGTACACTAGGCTTATTAAACTATATAAAGATTTAATATTAAATATTAATAAGATAAACTAAGTAAATAGAATAATAATAATTAATTAATATTAAAAATCTTAAATATAACTAAGATAAAAAAAATCTTTTATATAGTCTAGTATTTATATAAAAATAATATCTTATTAATTCTTACTATTATATTTAAATAATTTATATTAAAAAGCTATAAAAAATAAAATAAATATATAATAAATAAATATATTTATATAGATTATATTTTTTATATTTTTTCTTATACTCTAATATAGATATTAATATATATTTAATAACTATTTTTTTATATATATATATATAATTTTTCTATATCTTTATATCTTTTTAAATATATATAGTTATATATTTTCTATTTATATTAATTATAAATCTATATCTTTAGCTAACTATCTATATATTTAATTATAAAAATAATTAGTTATAGTATTAATTATTTTAATAAATATTTTTTCTTAATAATACTAGATTCTATTTAATATTATATAAATTAATTTTATAATAATATTTTTTTTTCTAAAATTTTTATTTTAAAGATTTAAATAAAAAAAAATTTATTTTTATTTTTAATATAATTCTATTTTCTTCTTTAATAAATACTTAAAATATATTAATATATTTTTTTTAAAAACTATTTAGCTTATTATATTATATAATTTAAATAAATTTAAAAGAATAATTTCTTTATTAATAATCTTTATAAATATTATAAATCTAAAAATAAAATATATATAATAGATATTAAAAGTTAAAATTATATTCTATATATCTATTATAATTATAAATATAAAAAATAATTTTATAGTAAAAAAGAGTAATCTAATTTTTAAAAAATTAAAAATAAAATTAATAAAGAATTAAAAAAGATTTTAGAAAAGTAAGCTATTCTTTTTATAAAAATAAATTATTTTTTTAAATAATAATAATCTCTTAAAAAATATAATTTAATTATTATAGATATTTTAAATAAAAAAGATTTTAAGAATATTCTTTTATTAACTTTTTTTAATAAGTAATATTTAAATATTATATCTAAATAATTTTTAGATATTAAAATATTATTTATTAATTCTAAATTATTTATATTATATAATTTTTTATTATAGAATATTTTCTAAATTAATATTATTTCTTATAAAAATTTTTAATTATATCTTATATTCTAGTAAGAATTTTAATTATTCCTTATATATTTTTTAATTTATTATATTTTAATATTTTATAATACTAGTTCTAGTAATAAAATATAAAAAATTTAATATATTTTTATTATATTTAATAGTTTAAATTTATAATTAATTTTACTTATTTTTTCTTTAATGTTAAATAGTTTAATTTATAAATAATTAAATTTATTACTTAATTTTATAATTTAAATATTTTTTATAAAAAATATATTTATTTTTTTTTAAAATCTAGTTTTTTTAGATACTTTTTATTATAATATTTTTTATTTAGTTTATTTTAATTAATAATTTTTATTTAAAGATAAAAATATATTATTTTTATATTTTAAATAAATTTATTTATTATTTTATTAAATAGTTTTTAAAATTATAATTATTTTAATAATCTAGATTTTTTTATTATTTATAAAGAATGGTATAATTCTTATTATTAATTATTATATAAAGTTATATACTAATTATATTATTAATAATAATTATTAATATAATATTATAAATATTATATTATTATTTAATTTAGTTATTTTATCTAATTATTAATTTAAAAATAATATATTATTAATAATTATTATTCTTTTTCTATAAAATCTATTATTAATTTTTATAATTTTAATAAGAATATTAGTTTTTTATTAAATATTATAATTTTTAATATTCTATAATACTTAAATATTTTATTTATTAATTTAAATATTAATTTTTTTATATTTATTTTTTTTAATATTGGTATAAAATATATATATTTTATTATTTTAATTTATTTTATTAATTTTTTATTTAATATTTTAATATTATATTATTTTTTTGAGTTATTTTTTATAAATATTTTATTATTATTATTTTAATTATTTTTTTAATAA
>JAKLMW010000079.1:0-65989 GCA_022813215.1 Talaromyces ruber | reverse complement strand
TTTTTTTTTTTTTTTTTTGTTTTTTTTTTTTTTTTATAATAAAATAATAATATTTATTGGCAATTTTTTGTTTTTTTGGTTTTCCCTTACCAAACCACCCCCCCCCCCCCCCCCCCCCACCCCCCGGCCCCCCCACGACCCTACCCTACCCTACTTTCAGTTTGTACTCGGGACATGTTTCTGCTCCGTTCATCGACACATCTAGGCCTTCACACCCCGTCACTCGCAAGTCGGAAGTCAGAGATTATCCATTGATCCAACGTTTTGACATGCCAAAATCAAGAACTTCACCTCAGCAGGCTGGAAATGGCGTCGGACGAGAGGGGCAAAGGCCAACGTTCAGATCCCGCTCCGGCCCACAGCTCATTTAATTTACTCTTTTACCTAACAGTCTCTAGTACCCAGAGTCCTCGTCGGATGTTGCGTTGCCACTGGCTTCTTCTCCGCTGAGATGAGACAGCAGATGACGATCCGATGGAACTAAAATAACGGTCTCCTCCTCCAGTTCTTGACTGTGTGCCGATCGCTGCTTCGACTCTGCTCCGTGGTACAAGAGTGTGTCCTCAAAGAGTCACGATTGTGTGTACGACCATGCTGCCTCTTATCTGGCGGTGAATACGCATTAGACTAGTCCTCGTATATAGGCATCGACATATGACTGCGTGCTAGTACTAGTAGATGCTGGTACAACGAACAGTTCCTCTGGTTAGTGCAGGAATGGCTTGATGCTAAATATAAAACAAGCCTATCGGAGAATTTTCTCGTTTCCATTTTCCTGTGCGACTAACAGGGTAACTTTTACATCGACCTACGGAGTTACTACGTAGTACGTAGTAGTTCACACGGAGGAAGACTGTGAGGTTATTGGTGGTCTTAATTTACTGCGCATAATCTAATTACCCAGCAAATTAGCAGAGAAACGAGACTTCGTATACGGAGCTACAACTTGGAACTTATAAGCAGCATATTCGCGCACGACATGGGTTGACTTGCCGTGTCTGAGTCATCTTCAGTAGTTAATAACTAGTCAGTATGCAATAATTGATTAGCGACGATCGTCATGTCTGTTTATTCTGATCCATCATCTTCGTCGTCCCGTCGGTGCATCCTGCCGTCCTTCCTAATCCTCCAGCCAAACTCCTGCATGACATATTATCCCATACAATGCTCCAAACGGACTGAAGGGAAAAGGACACATGTCCCCATCCGCATAATCCGTATGGATCACATGAAATGTTCCCAATCCGAAACAAAATCAATAGAACAAAAACAAAAGACATGTGATCGTCAAACTAAAATCGGCCGTCTATCTCTCTTGGGAACTCTTATGCGAACTAGTGCCTTAGGGCTATAGTCAGACACATACTACCCAACTAATATCGTCGGTTCGTCCCGGCCAGAAGCCTAAAGCATCAAATGGATGCATGAATAACACTTTTGTCGACTGCCAGGAGTTCGTTCGTTTGTTCCTATTTCGTTCGATGTGTCCGTCCCTTGTTGATTTCAGCTGATTTGCATGACTCTCAATCAACGCGTGACACTTGCATGAGCACCGAGGAACGAGGAATAAGGAACGGAAATAGATGGCAAGAAAAAGGAGGATCAATTTCGTCGGTTGACAACTGTCATGCTCTTCGTCCATGGAGAGCCTTGTCTTCAGGAAATTCGATCTGATCATAGAGCCCGTCAATCACGCTCTTCATTCGACGTGAATCCGGATCCGTCCTTGAGGCGGCGATAATTAGAGCAGATCAAGACGATGAAAAAAAAGGTATATCTGACTTACACATCCCTGTCATCCTCATCCAAGATTCTATCCCATAATCATAACGGCAGGTTGCGCGATGTCAACCACAATCTGCCTCACTGGCACATCCGGTGAGAAAGAGAGGACAACAGTCGAGTCATCAGTTTTCAAAAATCCCTCGGGGTTTTCAAGTATGGTAGCAATTCTGCAGTCATCCTGGAGAAGCTCGCGATCGATATTCGTATACGCCGGGTCTCGAATGAAGCATTGAATGTGTTCCTCTTTTTGCTCTCTGGTAAGATTGACATCTTCATGTCGTGCCTGAGAGAGTATGTCATGCAACGTCTTAATCAAGCTATGCTGGTAGGATGACTTCCCCTTTGATCGTTCATCAGAATGTGTAATTGATCCACATGCAAACGCGACAATCTTCCTTATCCTGCCTGCATTCTGTCGTAGTATATTCAGATTCTGCAGTTGTCTGCACTGCTCACTCGACATCCACTCGTGTAAATTCTTGTCAAAAATCTCGCCCAACATTTCTGTACTTGTTCATGAACATCTCGGATTCCATCCATTGTAAAGAACGGAACGTCTTCGGCACTCATTGTCTTGATGCGGGCTTTGACTTGTTGCTGTATGACTTTTAATTCTTCTATTGTTGGATCAGACGATGGTTTGGGAACGCCTATACGCTCGCGATCGGTGAGGACGATCACCATGTCGCTGGGGTGGTCCTTGGAAAATTACTCTCGACTTTAGCTTGTGTTTCTACCTCATTCGTGTCGCCGCTTTTTCGTTCTATCATCATGCATATTATCGTCGAATGGGTTCGACGTGTGATGGATGAGAGTGAACGTGGGCGTTGAAAGGGGGGTCAATAATAAACATCAGGCAGCCATTGAGTATGTCAGGCCAACTCTTTCTACAAATGCCACGGGATTCCAAATTAAACCAGGACAGTGCGTGTCGTTGAGTTCTCGGCGAAATCATTGCAGGTATTCCACTATAGCAGTACCGATTCCCACTTGACCCAGACGTGTTGACCGAGCTTCGTGAGGACGACGACATAAACTCCTCACTGATGCTGGGGAGATTTTCTGCAGCAGGCTTTCCAGCCATTGAAACAGGTGGACGAGATCCCAGCACCAAGAAAACTCCAGCAGACTTTCTGCATAAATTCGGAGACGTCATTTCGCTTTTGGGCCACTGGAGGACATTTCGTGATGTGAAAAAGCCACCTTGGGGTGTGGTATTGACTATAAGAGTAGAGATGGCATGAACGACAAAAGCAGGCAAAAGCAAATGCCGTATTTATTTTGAGTTTGCGACTGGTTGTTTCAGGAGTTTCTTCACTCGTCTTCTCCTTTCTCTTCTCTAGTAGCTATGAATATTTACTGAAAAGATCAATACTCCTAGTATTTGATCAGTGTTCGTGATCAATGTGGAAACAATTTCTAGTTCTCTCCCCGTACAACTAAGCTACCTCATATGGGCCTACACAGACTCATAAAGACGAGATCTTATATCCCCATTCCAAGTCGTCATCCTTGCAATAGAAGGCGAAGAACCCTCTATCGTCGTGTCGAAAGAAACGAGAATCTTGACCTAGCTTCAGGATCTTTTCGGGGACCCCGTCAGTCCAAGAATTTTGCACATTCTCAGGTATTGAGCATGATAAGCAAGCTCTTCGTGCGATGTTGTGCGTGCGGGTCTACCCAGGATCGTCTTTTTGCCAATTCAGGTCGTTGTCTTTGGCCATGTCGAGTACCACATTTCCACGGAGAAAGAAGTCCACGGCGTAGATTTTGTATGCATTAGTGAGGTAGTCGTCTGCCATCCATTTGGGGCCCTTGACGCGGATGAAGAGTTCGACCTAAGATTCGTCGGGTTCAGTAGACTTCTGTCTCTTAAGTCCTGATATTGTAGAAGCAACATCGTCCTCTTGCTCGATTCGGTTCCTTTTCAAGACTGCTGAACGACTACCCAATGATGTCGGTGTCCAGAAAGAAAGCCTATCCCGAACAAAGAGCACGTCGTAAAATCTATTATGCTGAAAGCTCTGAGGCATGTGTCATTCAGAGTAATTAGGGCTTTCTGTCGGACTTAAACCGGGGCCAATCCACAACTCCGGCCCATCATCGGAACCTGGCTAGTCCCAATGTGGCATAGCGCAAACATCGGAATTCTGCAGTCCCCAAATATTCCATCCAAACCGTTTTTTTCTCCAGTCTCAATCAGCCAACCAATTGATCTTTCTTTCTTTCGTCTTTTGTTCTATCTTTCTCCTTCTTCTGTTGCTTTCATTCAGTAGGATCCAGGTTTCTCATCTGCCATCTTCCCTGTCCTTCTTTTCTCTCCTCTCTTCCGAGCAGTTCAATTCGGTTTCTGTATAACGACAACAACGAAGCGATGTCTCCCGCAATGGCTACTGTTGGCGCCGGCTCGGCCGCAAAGGATATCAAGAGGGAATCTGGAACTGCGCGATTGCTCGGTTCCGGTATGTGTCTCCCTGCGCTTTACGAAGGGAGGATGTTTACTGACTGTCGTGTGATAGGATCCGCTGGTATTGCCGAGTTGCTTGTTTTCCATCCCGTATGTCTTTTTTCTGAATCCGAATTCAGTATGGCGCAGAACTTACAAGGATAGGTTGATACAATTGCCAAACGATTGATGAGCAACCAAGGAAAGGTACGGTTCGATTTCGGCGGAAACGAAAGATGGCAACTGACGCATGCGATTAGTCCAATACAGCTGCTGCGCTGAACCAGGTCATTTTCAAGGAATATGCGACTGCCTCTGTGGGCCGCAAGTTTACTTCTCTCTTCCCGGGTCTCGGATATGCTGCTGGATATAAGGTAATTCCTGTGTCTGCGAGAATCGTCGTGAGAATGTGCTAAAGGAATAGGTCCTGCAACGAATCTATAAATACGGCGGTCAACCTTTCGTTCGCGATTACCTAGCACAGCACCACGGCTCGACGTTCGATTCAACCTTTGGCAAGGGAACTGGAAAGGCCATCATGCACGCTACCGCTGGAAGGTTCGTTTTGCTTCTTACCATCTGATGGATGGTGCTGATTGGAATAGTATCGTCGGAATCGGCGAAATCGTCCTCTTGCCCCTTGACGTCCTCAAAATAAAACGCCAGACCAACCCCGAAGCTTTCCGTGGCCGTGGACTGTTCAAGATCATCTCCGATGAAGGAATGGGTTTGTACCGTGGTGCTGGATGGACTGCCGCTCGTAACGCGCCTGGCTCATTTGCTGTATGCTCCTCTCAGACATCTGAATATCTAAAATACAAATACTAATCGACTGGATAGCTCTTCGGTGGCTCGGCCTTCGCTAAAGAATATATCTTCTCCCTCCAAGACTACAACGCCGCATCCTGGAGCCAAAACTTCGTGGCCTCCATTTTCGGCGCCAGCGCATCGCTCATCGTCTCCGCTCCTCTCGACGTCATCAAGACTCGTATCCAGAACCGAAACTTCGACAACCCCGAGTCCGGAACCAGAATCATCGCAAACATGATCAAGAACGAAGGTGCAGGCGCCTTTTTCAAGGGCCTTGTACCCAAGTTATTGATGACCGGCCCCAAGCTTGTTTTTAGCTTCTGGTTGGCGCAGACTCTGATTCCCGCTTTTGGACAGGTTATTTAATCCTTTTTTCTTTCTTTCCTGGGCATAGAATGTTTTAATCGTTTCTTTTCATTCGGTGGGCGAACTGTTTATCTTCTTCTTCTGGTCATAGATTTTTTGTGTTGGATGGGGAATGGGGCTTACTGAATCTATCATGTATGTAATTTATCGGTTAATTGTTATATATATTCACTCCTCTCTGATACTCGGTAGTCTAACATGGTTTTAATCAGCGCGCACATGTAAATGGTAGCATAAAAATTAATGGTCCGTGCGCTCCCCCGACCTAAATCTTACGACGACATGACTTTATCACCACCTCCGACATAGGTACGCAAGATGTATCCATCATCATCAAATCTCGAGTCCCTCCTCAGCCAATAAACCTCAAAGAAATCTGGTCAATCCCATACGTACCAAATTCACCAAACTCGCCGCGACAACGAAACCCGAGCATCCACCATCTCGTACCGTCGACAAAAAAAAAAAAACCACCCACCCCAGATCTATCTATCCACAACGGAAAGAAAAACGAAAGAAAAGAACCATGTCCCATCCCTACATAATCTCAAAGTACGCCTCCTTTTCCATCCTACTACCCATTTACGTATCTTATAAAAAATAATTCAACATCCATAAATTCATCCATCCTAAATATTCATTCTTACACCGGGTATGATTAGACTAGCAGACCCCCTCTTCGCCCTCGCAATCGGCTCAACATCCGCCGTGCTGCGAATCCAGCGCGACCTGCGCGATCAAGCCGTCCAGATTCAGAGCGTCACACCATCCGGTATCACAGCCACAGCCACAGCTGGCGCGAAGAGCGACGATGTCTCATTCACCAAAATTGCCGAGATTGGGGCGAGGCGGGTTGGGAGGTGGTGGAGGGGGGAGTTTCAAGGTTTATAGTCTTTTTTCCCATCAACATCATGTATGTATATATATAGCTTTGAGTGTTGATTAGAGAAGATATGGTGCATAGTGTACTTGTTCATGGATGAAATTGGTTGAGATATGTAATATGAAGTATCATATTTAATGTCTATCTACAATGCTTACTGCAGGAGAAACAATCTTGTTGAAACAAGAGAATAAAATTGATTAGCGCATTGCGCATCTATGCTCATAAAACATAACCGTCATGACATTAGCGCCGAATCTCGCATAGCAAGGAATTTTTGGCCAACAAAGGAAATGATAAGACAAATGAAAAGAATTTTAAAAACTCCCAAGCTCATCAAACTTCAGACTCATTAGGCGTTTAGTCGAGCTCCTCAGGGCGCTCCTCAACCTCATCAGCCTCGCGAGTAGCAGAAGCTCCGGCAGCGCCGGGGGCAGCACCAGCGCCACCGTAGGCTGCAGAGATGATGGGGTTGGCAACACTCTCAAGCTCCTTCTGCTGGGCCTCGTACTCTTCCTTGGTGGCGGTCTGGTTGCTGTCGAGCCAGCTAATGGTCTTCTCAATCTCGGCCTCGAGCTTCTCCTTGTCGGCAGCCTCGATGGTGAGCTTGCCCTCACCGAGGGTGTTCTTGAGGGAGTAGGCATAAGACTCAAGACCGTTCTTGGCCTGGATGCGGGAAGCCTCAGCTTCATCCTCAGCCTTGTACTTCTCGGCCTCAGCCAACATGCGCTCGATTTCCTCCTTGGAGAGACGGCCTTTGTCGTTGGTGATAACAATCTTGTTGCTCTTGCCGGTACCCTTCTCAACAGCAGAGACGTTCATGATACCGTTGGCGTCCATGTCGAAGGTGACCTCGATCTGGGGAACACCACGGGGAGCAGGGGGGATACCAGTGAGTTCAAACTTGCCGAGCAAGTTGTTGTCCTTGGTACGAGCACGCTCACCCTCGTAGACCTGAATCAAGACACCAGGTTGGTTGTCGGAGTAGGTGGAGAAGGTCTCGGACTTCTTGGTAGGAATGGTGGTGTTGCGCTTGATGAGAGGGGTCATGACACCACCAGCGGTCTCAATACCGACGGAGAGAGGGGCAACGTCGAGAAGCAAGATTTCGTTGGTGGACTTGGAAGAAGTGTCACCGCTGAGAATTGCAGCCTGGACGGCAGCTCCGTATGCGACAGCCTCATCGGGGTTAATAGACTTGTTGGGCTCCTTGTTGAAGAAGTCGGTGACAAGCTTCTGGATCTTGGGGATACGGGTGGATCCACCGACCAAGACGATTTCGTGGACGGAGGACTTGTCGGTCTTGGCATCACGAAGGACACGCTCGACGGGCTCCATAGTGGAACGGAAGAGGTCCTGGCAGAGCTCCTCGAAACGAGCACGGGTGATGGAGGTGTAGAAATCAATACCCTCGAAGAGAGAGTCGATCTCAATGGAGGTCTGGGCGGAAGAAGAGAGGGTACGCTTGGCACGCTCGCAAGCAGTGCGGAGACGGCGGAGAGCACGAGCATTGGTGGTCAAATCTATCCGCAAGTTAGTAGATGGTTCAGATATATATATATAAAAAAAAAAAAGGAGGGCATGAAGATCAGATCAAGGGAAAGCCAGTGCACTGTGAATTAGGATGGAAGCGGTGGTAAAGGAAGAACGTGGCAAAAGAAATGTAACTGGAACTTGAAGTGAAGGGGAAGGGAAGTGGATCCGACCATAGACGTGAAACTTTGGCTTTGTGTGGACGGCCTTTTTTGTGTCTGTGGAAGTTCTGCTGGATGTCCGTGTAGTACTTGCATGGCTCACAGCGGTACTTTCTGTTTCGTGCAGTCTCCAAGCCTTCTTCGAGTCTCCTAATGTGTGCTTTGGACGTGTTGTGTCTCCGAAGTGAACTCTCATGAGGAGTATTGTAGCCACATGGAATACACTGGAAAGCAGTTGGATCTCGTGACTCAGTTCGAGACTCGAGGCTACCAAGTTCAGGAGTGTTCCGGATGTGGGTGAGAGATTCTGTATGGAGCTTCCAGTCGGACGGAAAGTTGAAGATGCGTCCGCCACAAGGCTCACAAACATAAGGACCGTCGCCGTCCTGGACTCGTCGGATGTGACGGGGAGATTGGATGTGAAGACGGAGGGACGCACTGTCACGGCAGGAGACGTCGCATGTGGCACAGTAATGTTGTTTGGTCTCGACAGCGACAGCCTGGCGGAGTAGTGTTCCTGGCCTCTGTTTGACGTTGTGTTTCCTTTGGCGAGCCTTGAACTGAGACTTATATTGAATGGCAATCTGCTCAAGTTCCGCACGAGTGAAAGAGAGGTATGCTTCGTTGAATCCTTCAAACAAGGGATTATGTGAACACAGTCCATCCCATTCGAATGAGTCTTGTGGCCAAGGACATGTATATTCCAAACCGTATAAACTCGTCCGACGTCGCATGGGCCAGAACAGGGATGAGAATACTGCTTCCATGATGATAACTGCAATACGGAACTTTCGGAGGTCCTCAATAGGAGGAATAGGACACCACGCAAGCAGAGTATGATGGACGATACTGTATCCTTCCCGAATTGAGTCTCCAACGTATCGAGGAAAAGTATTAGAACCAGAAGCATGATAACTGGACACTCGAGCAGAGACTCCTGCAATAGCAGCAGTACCAGACCCGATGTATAGTCGTGGACGATCATAAGCTGACCTTCTAAGGACGAGTAGATAGACACCCCAGTGACGTTTAGGAATATCGGATGGTAGACTTTCAAACCATTCGACAGGTGGCGGAATGGACGAGAGGAGGACATGATAGAGACCAGCGCAGTACGAAAAGCCCACAGCGTCAATAAATCGCGAGAGTTCAGCCAATGACGATGCCACCATTCTGTACTTGGGATTGATCCAGAAACATGATGAATCGACAAAGAGACACTCGCAAGCGACATTGAGTAGATACTCATGAAGGTCACCAGCTTCCGAAACGGACGGTATCTCAGTACCGACATCGATAGGGGAAGGAGAAACATCATGACGAGACTCTAGAGCAGGAGACGACATTTGAAGGAGACACGAAATGGCACGAACGATTTCAGGGGTATACAGAAACGAGATGGACGAGATGGACAAGATCCAAAATGCCACGAGTCCCTCCATCATAATTTTCATGCACTCTCGTTCACTCGAGGAAGGTGTGACCCCAGACGAGGGATAACATGAGGAAGGAACGACAAAAGAGGAAGGAGCAATGGACGCGGATGTAGCGAGTGACGACATCGTGCAGAACCACAAATTACAGACGATAGCAGTCCACAACCAGCAAAAATCACGAGATACGTGCAATGTGTCCAATAAAATGACACTAGCAACGAATCAAGGATTACGTCTAGTCCTAAGAAAGAGACGTCGAAACACAACGTAGCCAAACAGAAGAGCAAATCTATCGTAAACCAAGAGCAGACGCAGGTGAATCGGAAGAAGAGATGAGATCACGAAAAGCCAAATAGTAAACGTCACGACGTCGCCCGGTCGGACAGAGCAAACAGGAGGGGAGAAAGGAAGAAGGACGAACATGAGGGGGTATCATAAGAGATTCAAAGGCCAAAAAATAATCGAAGGACAAAATGAGGGGGTAAAATGGAAAGGGTTAGGGTATTGGAAGAACGGACGAAATTGGGGTTTGGGCATCAACAAACGGAAATTTGCATACCTCTATAAAATTGTTAGTCTCAAAATCAATCCCATGATGAATAAAGGGGGAAATTACGGACCGTTTGTGTTTCCTTTTGAATTCTTGGACGAAATGGTTCACGAGACGAGAATCAAAGTCCTCACCACCCAAGTGAGTGTCACCGGCGGTGGCCTTGACCTCGAAGATACCCTCCTCGATGGTAAGCAGAGACACATCGAAGGTACCACCACCGAGATCGAAGATGAGGACGTTGCGCTCACCCTCAGCCTTCTTGTCGAGACCGTAGGCAATGGCAGCGGCAGTAGGCTCGTTGATGATACGGAGGACGTTCAGACCGGCAATGAGACCAGCATCCTTGGTGGCCTGACGCTGGGAGTCGTTGAAGTAGGCGGGGACAGTGATGACGGCGTTGTTGACGGTGCCACCGAGGTAAGACTCAGCAGTCTCACGCATCTTGATCAAAACCATGGAAGAGATTTCCTCAGGTGTGAACTGCTTGACCTCGCCCTTGAACTCAACCTCGATGACGGGCTTGGTGGCCTTGTCGACGATCTTGAAGGGGAAGTGCTTGGCATCAGCCTGCACCTCAGGGTCGGAGAACTTGCGGCCGATCAAACGCTTAGCGTCGAAGACTGTGTTGTGAGGGTTCATGGCGACCTGGTTCTTGGCGGCATCACCAATGAGACGCTCAGAGTCGGTGAAGGCAACGAACGAGGGGGTGGTTCGGTTACCCTGGTCGTTGGCAATGATTTCGATACGGTCATCGCGGAAGACACCCACGCAGGAGTAGGTGGTTCCCAAATCGATACCGATAGCGGGGGCCATGGTGAATGTGTGTTGTATGTAGGAGATGGGGTATCACAGGAAAAGGAAAATGAAGTGTAAGATGATGATGTAGTGTACAGAAGATTCAGTAAGTTAAGCTTTGAAAATTGTGTGTGTGAGTGAGAGAAGAAACGAGGGAAAGGCAAGAGCAGCTGGAGGGCGTGATACATATAGGTGTGGGCGGTGAGTCGAAGCTTCTAGCAGCCAGATTCTAGTGACTTCCTTACGATTCCACGGCCGGCTGGGTCCTTCCACTGTGTGCCAGAGCTGTCTGGACGCCGGCCGGCCATTGGCTGGGCCGATGGATCCAGAGGCTTCTTTGCCTCTTTATCTTAAGACACATAGTATCATCATGATTCTTCTTTACTGATTGTTTTGGTGTCTTTGTGTCGCTTGTCGAGCGTTTGTCCGCAAAAGTCATGATGTTTTGAGGGCGGAGGTGGGGCCACTTATGACGTACCCGAAAGAAGAAAATTCTGCTGTGGGTGGCCTGATTGCTAAGGCGGTGTTTAGGCGGGGCTTCTGCCACTGCCCGTAACCATGACGACTTCGGTGGCCTGAGGCATCAATCTAGGGTTGCAAACATGCAACCCTGGTTTGCATGCCATTACTACGACGCGAGTACTGATGGTATACTTCTTGCTGACAGGCTGTGCTTGCAATTATCTTCGTTACATAATGATTGATTGAGTGTGCTTAATAGGCGAAGACATCCGATACTCACCTACTATGTATATGCATAGTACTCGATATCGTCCGTAGTATAATATATTGTACGACTATGTAAATAACCTGCCAGAAGGCTCAAAGTATGCTCAGAGGAGTGCATGCACTATGGCACTCCTTGCATCAAGCCTTCAAAACCAACACAGCAAAATCAAAGAACGACACAGTAAAGTAAACTACAATGATCTTGCTTGCAAGGCAGGCGGTCAATAAACCTACTCTTAGCGTGTTGACGCTCTTGCCCAATCAGCAGCCGCAGACGCTATACTGTCCCTTGCTCGCTTGATCACCTTCGCGACTGAACATCGCGTTTCTTACGTCGCTTCCCTTTCTTCACTCTCCCAACTCGATACCCTCTCTCTCATTGTTATTTCAACAATCAATCTTCATCAATCCTCCTCATCAAAAACAAATAACCTCGCGACAAGCTATACCCCGCTCCATTTAATCACATCAAAATGGGTGACCACTCTGTGACCGACTACAGCGACCCTGCTGCCAATGCTCCCGACGCAGCTGCTTACGGAAAGGGAAAAGGGAAGGCTGCTGATGCCTACGATGACGTGAACATGGGCGAGGAAGAAGACGACGAGAGCTCCGAGGAGGAGGAGGAAGAATTGGTATGACCCCGCAGCAGATACGTGTTGTTGCAGTTATTTGGATAAACGCGACCATCCATGGCCATGACTGTTAGTCAGTTTTCTGTCATAAGCTTTTGACTGACAGTTTATTTTCTCTTACAGGGCGCCGAAGGTACAATTCTCTCGTGATAAATAACACATCGGCCCAGCAATGTCATCAACATATGAACAACACGCGCAATCAAATTAACTAACTTGCAAAAATCTAGATGACGACGAAGAAGAAGGCGACAACCTCGAACCCATCTCCGCCGAAAACATCATCGAAGGTGGTCGTCGCACACGCGGCAAGCGCATCGACTTCGCCGAAGCCGCCGAGAAAGCCAAGGCTGAAGGCGACGACCCAATGGACGACGAAGATGACGACGATGAGGATTTCCACGGCGAGGACCACGATGGCGATCACATGCAGGAGTAGACGATATCATCGCGACTACGCGCTGCTTCTTGTTGTAAGATGGGCATTGAATATGACTGCTCTGAGAGTCTTTGAATTGATGTATCATTTATTCCGAGTATGCGAACATGGGACGATGTTACGGAACATGCGATGGAGATATCCTTGGGAACGGAGGAGTCGCATTGTTGCCCAGAGCAGATAACAGTTAGTAGGGATTAATCACCCATTGCAGTGCTATGATCAAAACAATCAAAACAACTATCAAAACAAGATCAGTCTACATGTATCTCTTATCCAACTAATTTGATTCATACCCATCGTAGAAAATTTAAGGTATAAACAGGTAAAGCAAAGCACGTTGCTCTGTCAAGGATAAGCTTATCTCCGCATCTAACCAAAAACACGCCAAGCGCAGGTACCTTGGACTCGCCGCAAATCGTCTCCGGACAAGTTCACAACATCACCTAATCATCTCATTCGAGATTCACACCACCATGTCCACAGGACGATAATACTGATACTGATCTGAAAAATCCCGAGCCTACCAAGGCTACAAGCCTGATTTCTATATCATGGCGTCACGGTACGAACAGTTTTCTCTCCTCTCCCTTTATCACTGTAATAACAATGAACAGCTTCTCTCACTCAAACCTCCACCAACGAGACCCGCGCTCCTCTTCCTCCCTCTTCGACTCCTACAGCGGCGACAGAGGCTCTCGGCCTACCAGCCGCTCACCTGCCACAAATGCTACTTCTTCGACCTACGCAAACGCATATCCCGGTGCTGTGAGTAATGGATACCCGAACGGGGGCGGTGGATTATATCCCGGAGGACAGGGGCAGCAGCATGGCTACAGGGCTGCGACGCCGAACTCGAGGTTTGTTTTTTGTGTGTTGTTGGTTGAGGTGTAGAGCTAAATCGTTGGCGTTGATGAAAGGGGTCATTATTCGGATGCGGTGTTATCGGAATTGTACGTTTCTTCTTTCTGACGCATGGAGAGAAGGTGAGCTGATTGTTTTCTTTCAGAGAATCTCAAAACGATAATGAAGTCGAAGGAATCACGGCCAAGGTCAAGGCCCTCAAAGAGGTACACTCACACTTCCTCGACCCTAAATATCAACTCCGAGCTAACATATACGACAGCTTACAGTCGCAATTGGCGACGAAATTCGCTCTTCATCCAATCTGGTATCTATCCCTTGACCCTATCCATCTTCACACCACAAGGACTGCATCTAACAAGACCGCTCTCATAAATAGGCAGATACCATGAACGAAGCCTTCGATAGCACCCGCGTCCGTCTCCGCGGAACCATGAATCGCATGCTGCGCATGGCTGAACGGACGGGCGTTGGCTGGAAAATCTGGGTTGGGTTTTTTCTAGCTGTGTTTTTGTTGTTTTCTTATGTCTGGCTGTTTTGAGTAACTGTCACCTTGAAGATTTCACCTTCTTTCGCTTTGATTGCCTTTTTCTTACATTATTATTAATTGGTTGGGTTGAGATGGGGAGGACAGTATATAGCAAGCATGGCTATTGCATGGGATGGCGTTATGTCGTTTAGGGCTCGCTTGTATATACAGGCACCAAGAGAATGAGACCTTTATATTCCACCTACAATGCAGGAAACAAGACTCCAGTGACCGGCCGTGCCCGCTGCTTATACTCGGGCGTAGCACGGAGGATTTCATAATACAACTATGCAATAAGGTCAATTAGGCCGTATAGCGACTACACACAAGATCCTTGCGGATCATCAAGTGCTGGTGTCGCGTAGGTAATTAGTATAAATTAGCACCGGGGGTATCCATACGTCCAAATCCGTAAGTTTCAGCCAAAAGGCCAGGCAAAGTAGTAAATCAGTCAAGACTATCCCTAGGTCCCCCCCGTCTCATAAACCGCCCAAATCTACTCCGTGCCTGCCTCATTCGCACATTTCGCGCAGCTTGACCCCGAGCATAGCTGGCACTCGTGATCGAAGCTCGCAAATCATCATCTTCGTCTTCGTTGTCCACTTCCATCATAGGCGAGGGTAGAGTTTCATTATCCGAGTCAGTCTCGGTCCCAACCCCGCTCCAACGCTGCAGAAACCGTCGCTGTGCTTCTGTTTCTCGAGTCCGACGCATTTCTGCTTGTGGTGGTGGCGGCAGACGAGTGCTACTACGTCGTGACCTGCGTCGTGCAGTATTCGTACTCGCCGGTGTTTGCGTGTTAGTCGAGACGACGCCGTCAGCTGGACTATTATACTGCGTAAACGGATGATGTGTGTTGGTATGGCCTCCGTCCATGTCAGAGTCATCATTGTCTTCTAGCTCCGAGTCGGTGTGTTGCCATTCCTCGGCTTCTGGGATGTCGTCGTCCATGTCTTCATCTTCGAGGTCATTTGCTTCGGGTACATCATCGTCTAGATCGCGGACCGGAATTTCGCCTCCACCAGCAATTTCGTCGTCATCACTGTAATCTTCCTCTTCTTCATCGTCGTCATCGTCATCTTCATCCGGGTATCCGTCAGGTATATCATCGTCCAGATTTCGATCCATAAGCTCTTCTTCATATGCCTCTTCCCCTTCCTCGACGAGGCCCTCTTCATCGGAATCCGCAAACCCATCCTCAGCTTCAGGAATATCATCATCCAGATCCCGTTCAAGTTCATCCGCTGCAATTCCATCCCCTTCCCCGGCAACACCAGCATTATCTCCTCCCACCATCATATCCTGCTGCTGCTGCTGCTGCTGTTGTTGTTGTTGTTGTAGCATCGTCTCCCCTCCAAATGCATCAGCCCCCGTAACCCCTCCAGCCTGAGCCGCAGCTACCATAGCAGCAACATTCAACTCCTGCTGAGCCGCTGCCAACCCTTCCTCGCGCTCCGCTTCTTCCTCTCTCATCCCCTGCATCGTCTTGGGTATGCCGGCCGGTTTGATCCATGCAGCCCCAAAGGAGGCAATGTTCTCTTTTCGGAGTCTTAGCGCGCGTTCTTCGAGTTGTAGCATGGCGAGACTGTTGGATGGGGTGGTGGAAGAGAAGAGGGCGCGGGTTGATGTCGGTACATTCGTGAGGAGGTTACCATTGCCGTTATGTAGTTGGTGTCGTCGAGGTGCGGATGGTTCTGAGGAGCCATTCGTGCTGCCTCTATATCGTGGGCGAGAGGATCCGAACCAGAGCTCGTGTGACTGTTATTGTTAGTGTATGGTTCTGCGCGTGGGGATAGAAGTCTTACATCGCGAGGCACAACGAGAGGAACGGACATCATTTTGAAGACTTTGCGGTCAAATTGAATGCCGTCTCAGTATCGTGTTGTTTCTTAGGGTTGGAAAGAGAGTAAACATCCAGAGGGAAGCTACGATAAGAAAGTCTGCGGGGAGTGCCAGGATTATTTGTACTAGGCTACAAATACTTACTCCAAGGCTGCCATTGTTCTGCAATTGAGAGCATGATATCATGAATTACAAAAAAATAGAACTGACATATAAATTATAATTATCTCTGTCGTGTTTGAGGCTTCTGTTCTGTAAGACCATACAGTGCAAACAGAGCAAACACGATGAATACGTACCTAGGTAAGATGGGCGAACTAATTCCGATATGGTCTGACCTGGTCACCAGCTGACATTTTTCAATATCGAGGCAAATTCCTCAGCTATAAGTCTTGCGTCTTTCTTTCAGAGTCTCGGAATTATTCCTACTTCTCGCCACGATTACGTCGAGCCAATTCCATCTCACAGCACAATGGCGTCCTGTCGCCTCTATACGCCATTGAGCAGAGCTATTCCTCGGAATAGCATCTCACGGCCGGCGCAAATAGCTTCTCGACTGCACCGGTCTCGTACTGCGAGGTTTTACAGCTCGAAAAAAGAGTCCAAGGACCAGTTTATCATTTGGCGACCATGGCTGCGTCTATCAATTGGAATCCCCTTCATCGGCGCACTCATCTATTCAATGGTTTGACACCTCGAATATCGAACGAAAATGAACAAATAGCTAATACTTCACAGGCCACTGAAAATGCCGCCGAAACAGAAGCCCCCTCAATTGCCGAGATAGACAAAGCTCTCAAAGAAAAAGCGCCCATCACGGAAGACTCCCCCATGCGCCTGCGAATGGAGAAACTAATCAAAGAGTACCAAAAGAAAATCACCGACGAACTAAGTCGAATCGACGGTAAGGCCTTCCAAGCCGATGAATGGACTCGCCCCAACGGCGGCGGCGGCATATCTTGCGTCCTTCAAGATGGCAACGTCTTTGAAAAGGCCGGCGTCAACATCTCCATCGTTTACGGCGAACTGCCGCGGCCCGCCATCGAGAGAATGCGCGCAGACCACAAGTCCTTTGTCGGCGCAGACGTGGATAAACTCACTTTCTTTGCAGCCGGGCTATCGCTCGTGTTGCACCCGCACAACCCCAATGCGCCAACTGTGCATTTAAATTATCGGTATTTCGAGACCTCGGATCCGAAAGATCCTATCAATGGGAATAAGAATTGGTGGTTTGGCGGCGGCACGGATTTGACCCCTTCGTACCTCTACCCGGAGGATTGCAAGCATTTCCATCAGACTATCAAAGATGCCTGTGACCGTCACGATAGCACGTACTACCCCCGTTTCAAGGCCTGGTGCGACAAATACTTTTATATCCCGCACCGTGGCGAAGCGCGTGGTGTAGGCGGCATATTTTTCGACGACCTCGATGCACACTTCCTCCAGAGCTCATCGTCCTCGTCCCAAAACCCGCAAGAAACGCTATTCTCGTTTGTGAGTGACTCTCTACGCTCGTTTCTGCCTTCCTACGTCCCCATCCTGGAGCGTCGAAAGGATATGCCATACACCCCCGAAATGAAGCAATGGCAACAACTCCGCCGGGGACGATATGTCGAGTTCAATCTGGTGTATGACCGCGGCACGAGTTTCGGGCTCAAGACTCCCAATGCCAGGGTTGAGAGTATATTGATGAGTTTGCCGCGAACGGCGAGCTGGGCTTATATGGATCCTGTATCTGGCACGAGGACGGATGCAGCTGCTGTTGCCAAAGGTGAAGAGGGTGGTGAAGAGACGGAGGAGATTTCGAGGCAGAAGGAGATGTTGGATGTTTTGAAGCATCCTAGACAGTGGACTTGATTCTGTCCCTAGGGGGTGGTGTAATGACTTGTGCTTATACGATGTACATATTGTGTGTTAGAAAAGTTGAAGTGATCATGTACAATATCTACCAGTTGATTTCTATCTAGAAAAGATACAGTGGTTCAAAATGCAAGGAAATATGAAGGATGTCCACCAAAAAAAAAAAAAAAAGAAAATGCAAACGAAAGACTGAATGGTATAAACCCCCGAAGTATGCTTGAAAAATCTAGAAAAAAATGACACAAGAAAAAGTAGGTACTTGAGAAAAGAATGAAGATTATTAAAAAATGTTTATCGAGAGAACCACTAACATCTAGCCTTCTCCCCTTTTTACAGGTTGCGTATTCATCGACCAGAACTCGCCGCGGAGACAAGACTTCTCTGTCTCGCAAGCCATCCCTTTGGTTCTGTGCCCCCCCCAGCACCTGATGTAGCAGGATGGCGGTATCGTGCGACTGTGATGTTGCTGTGCTGAAGACGGCCTTGAAGGTCGTACCATGCTGACATGACAAGAGACAATTCGCGGGATTGGCGGTTGATTATTTCTTGGAGTTCAATCTATGACCCGGAGATGTTAGTGGCTGATTCGTTTGTTACGATAGCGAAGTAGGCATACCTCGCGTTGTTTGGGGATGCTTTCATCTTCTTGATCACCCCTGGAGTCCTCGATGTGTTTTATCTGCTCCTGCAGTGACTTGATGAGATCGCCTTGCTGGTCGATATACTTCATCTCATGTCAGCTCTCCTTGTCTCATACATAGGGTTAAATAACACACCTCAGCCCTTTTAGCAAGTGTCTCCGCGCTCTTCTCCGTAACCTCTGCGAAATGCTTCAATAACTCAATACCCGATTTTTGAGGCGCATCTGGATTCTCATTCTTCGCTCTCGTCGCAAACTCAGCCAACAATGTCTCAATCTCCTTCATGAATTCCTCATCCTCGGCACGCATTGTGGCCTGTTTCTCGTCGAGAATGGCACGCAATTCGTCGCGTTCAACGACCATGTCTCGGACCAAAGCTTGGGAGGCGTCGATTTCGGCTTCGAGATGGTGAATTTTGCGGGTAAGTTCGTCCCAATCTTCGCGGACTTTGGTGATCTCGCTTGAGTTGGAGTCTTTGACTTCGGCAATCATGTCCAGCTTCTCTTTGCTGACGAGTTGTACTGTACCAAATAAATAAAATGTTCAATAAAGTAGAGACAATGAACTTACGCTCTGCTCGGGCGTCGTCTAGTTGTCTCTTGGTGCTATCAATCAGGTCTTCGGCATCAGCGAGCTTTTGACGAATATCGGCATATTGATCGTAAAGCTTCCAGTACTCATCACTGCCACAGTTTAGCTTTATCCGTAATCAGGGGAAGGTTTGCGTACCTCTGTGTAGACTTTGCTTGAGCAAGTTGTGCCGTTAGGACTAGATTTTCAGAGTATGATTCAAAACTAGATCCGAGCTGTGGATAGTTAGGATCAAAATGTTCCAATTAGATGAATGATGCATACCGTGTTAGTGGTCTTCAGTTTGTGCACCTCTTTCTTCAATTCCTCGTTCTCGGATTTCCTGCAGACTATTAGCGATAGTACCGATTCATGGGAGATATACTGACAGCTGTGTCTCTCTTGCCCCAATGTCGTCGAGGTCCTTCTGCAAAGTACTTTGCAATCTCGGAGATGCGTTTCCAGGCGTGTAGGAAGGACTATCAGTCGATCCCTCCAATTCCCGAATCCGCTCACGCAATTCGCTAATCAAAGCCTCATCTCTATCCCGTTGTTCTTCCGCACTCTGCAAACGCTCGGTCAAAGCATGATTATTGAACTCCAGCTGTTTCTTCAAACTCTGAATCTCATGGCGGTCCTGCTCGATGCGTGGCAACACACGTCTGTACTCTTCAAGCTCCACATCGCGTTCCGAAGATCGCTTCTGGTTTGAGTCTGCATCTTTCAATTGTTGCTGAAGGTCCTTGACCTGGTTCTTGAGTGTTTGGTTCTCCTTTTCAAAGTCCTGGCTTGCTTGCAGTTTCTGGCGGTATTTTTCTGCCGCATTTGCTTTGCGGATCAATTGTTCTCTCTCTGTCTTCATCTCGTCGTAGTCATCCTGTAATTTTTGGAATCGTTGAGTCTTGACGCGCATAGACTCTAGGGACATCGTAAGACTATCGATTTCATCCTGAGCGGCTGATATCTTTGCTTCTTGATTGGCAATGAGCTCCTCTTGCTGCCTTGATCTGCTCTCCAGAGCCTTTGCACTGAACCCCGCGTCTCCTTTGCCAGATTTGAGCGTGACTAGTCGATCCTCGGTTGAAGCAAGCCGGGTCTGTAGAGTATCATTGTTCTCCTGCAAACGAGCTAACCGATTATGCAAATCCTCCAATGCTTTCTCCATCTCTTTCTTTTCTGTTGCCAGCCGATCATTTTCCGCCAGCACCTTGCCTACTCGCTCCTCAAATTGTAGCTCCGGGTCAACTGCGAGGTCACGTTTTGCAGCGCCATCTCGATCCTCCTCGTCCGCCGACAGATCCTCATGTTGTGAATTGTGCGCCTCCTCAATAATGTTCTTCAGGCCCTCCTGAGTCGGTGTACTCAACTTCTGCAACGTTGTCACGTACGTCTCGGCGTTGGGCGAGCTGATAGCCGCAATCAGGAGTAGCTTGAGCAACTTATTCGTCTCCTTTAGCGAGTTCGACTCGGAAATCGCCTTGAGGTCAGGCGACGGATCCAACCCGGAAGGAATCTCATCATCGAATTGTTTGCGAATGTACCCCGTCAAGAGTTTGTGGAGGTGTTTGAGATTCTGCCATTTCGTGACCCAGTGGTCGGATGGGTTGCGCTCAGGGAGTTCGTCGAGGAAATATTGAGGGTCGATGTCCTGTAAAATTTCCCATAAGATGATGCCGTCGCTCAGTTCTTCGGTATCTCTGATCGTCTTGCCGAGGGAGAAGCTGTTTATCCATTCGAGGAGGACTTTGGCGACGTTGTGTTCTGAGGCCATTTTGTGTTTATGCACAGGTCTGGCTCCCTGACCGTACGACAGTGAGTAAACGGCGGGTAGGGTCTATTATTGCCAGTGGTTTTGTCTGAAGATTAACATTGCAATTTTTTTTAAAGCTTGAGGCTGCTCAGATCATGGTCGTATATACGCAAGGTAGAGTCAGCATGTTGTCCATCAGGAGCTTTTGTCGCGCCGCCTGCAGATCCGCGCGTTACTCCGTCTGATGTCTCCGCTTGGGCGGAGCGTGTCCCGCCATAGGTTCGTATGATACTGTATTGCTTTGAACATTGTAGATTGGCTAATTATACAAAACAAAATTTAGGAGTTTGCGCATAAAGCAAGTTATCATATTCAAACGAACGTCGTCCAATTAGCCTGACCTCACCAGAAACGCCGATCCAAGACCTATATAATACAGTACTAGCCCGCCATAACCTATCGATACTTCCTGACATGTTCTCATAAGCCCAGTGAGCAGCTACTCGCTGCTTGTCTACGGATACCAGTAGCTTCTCCAACCCTTGGTGTCATTTGAATTCGAAATCGCGAGCCTCGAGATGAGGCTTTACTTTGAACCGAAATCGCCGTCCACAGTGACAATCTTGTCCTCCTCAATGACCGGGAGGAAATTGGTGGACGATGCTTGGATAGTCTCGATAGCAGATGAAGAAGCTTTGGCGGCGAAGCCCCTGTTCATATGTTAGTGAGTAATCGAGGTTTGGCGAAGTGAAATATTTACTTGAACAGATCTAGAAGTGGTAATTAGTGTATCGTTCAAATGAAGAAGGGTGATGGATCAAATAACTTACTGAATTCATGAGTGATCCAGCCGCCCTAAAAACAATCGATTTAGTATATACCTTCAGAATTCGTGTTATTAAGTCGCTCACAGCATCAGTTATAGCCTTCTTTGCCTCATTCAATACCGAATCTGGGGTATTATCCGGGTAAGAAACGACAATGGGTTTTTGAACCTGGACTGCCAATGCAATCTGGAAAAGTCCAAGGATGAGAACAATAAGGTATTGGTGGAATAGCTTCATGGTGGCGGTTGAGATTGATAAATATCGAGTATCGTATACTTCAGGTATACTTCGGATGGATGCGGAGCGGAAGATTGGTGTAAGAATGCTGACTGAGGTTGGGATAGCGATGGTGTGTATATAACGCTATGTAGGTCTCTGGCAGCGCTGTGCGAGTATTATATTTGATCTTGGACGTGGAGTGTGATCTGATGGTGATGGATCAATGGAGGAATTGGCCTGCTAATTGCGTCACTGCGGAAGGACTGCCCGATTGCCGCCTCAGGTGTCAATGTCACGCGACTGCTTCTCATGTTTGTCTTGTTTGCCTGTTTGCCGGAGTTTGTTTGAAAGACTTCACCTCTTTCCTTTCCTCCACATTGTCCACTTGCCATCTTCGATTAACACCTCACTCCAACCTTCAATATCCCCCCTCCTCGTTCGATAAATATACTTTTCATACTCTCTTGTTCAGATCCGATTTGATCCTTCATCGTTGCTTTTTAGCGTACATCAGCCGTTAATCTTCGTTCTCAACCATATCTTAACCTCGACCGTTCTCCATACATACGTCCCTTTTCTCTGGACTCCGGTGGGCCTGTTGGATAAAATCGGGTAGAAGATTCCTGCGGCGGACAGTGGGCTTAAGAGTGCTTCAGTGGGATTCGGATTCCAGGTTGTCCTATCAATCGGGTTTGGGCGTTTCGCATGACCTCTTTTCGCAGTCTCGCGAAGGTAGCTAGCTAGCTAGCAAGGAAGCATTCTACAAGAGCCTGTTTATCGTCGTCTTTTTCTGTCATCACATATTGCACTTTACGAGAATCAGAATTCTTACTTTGGGGGTCTCCGTGGCCTGATACGTTTTTTCCGAGCCAGCCACGTTGTGGTAAGAGAAAAAACAACAAAGGATATTTGATGCTATAAAGAAACACACAAGAAAAGAAAAAAGGACCAGAAAAAAAAAAAATCAAGGCACAGAGAGAACAAAAAAAAAATAGAAGCTTCGCTTCAAAAGAGAAAAACAACTGAGTTCATTAGCAAAGTGCTGCTAACTGTCCTTAACTTTAACTTCGCCCTTCACCCTCGTACATCCATCATCCTCATCATGTCGTCGGGACTCCCTTCCGACGAAGTCGCGGAGGACTACAAGAACTCTTTAGAAGATTTAACGACAAATGACAAGTTCCAGATCAGCAATCTGACCGTCATAGCTAAGGAGAACACAGAACACGCCATGGCAATATCACGAGTCTTGGAGAATCATATTCGAACAGTAGGTTTACCCTTCCTGATCGAGCGCGTGATTTTATGTTTGTATATGCATATATGTTTTGAAGAGTTACGTGCGTCGTAGTCGCAGCTTGAAGAAAAGCTCTAATATTGCTTTTGGTAGACACCGCCATCTCAAAAACTACCTGCTCTGTACGTAGTCGACAGTGTTGTGAAGAATGTAGGAACACCCTACACTCTCTTCTTGGGCCGGAATCTTTACCAGACCTTTATGAACGCATACACTTTGGTCGACCAGCAAACGCGGAGAAAGTTGGATGAGATGCTCAAGACTTGGAAGGAGCCTGTTCCTGGTTCTTTAGATCCTCGACCTGTCTTTCCAGTGGATATTACTCGCGGCATCGAGAATGCGCTAATAAAAGCCAGAACTGCTGCACTACAACAACAGCAACGCCATCAACCACAAGATGTGCTTGCCCGGGGTCGGAATTCTGCAACACCTCCGTCTTGGACACATACCCCTACTCCTCCACAGGGTGTACAGCACAGATATCCAGCAGGCTCCCAAACAGGACATCCGCAAGGACATGGATCGGAGGTGAGTCTAGTGAAATGTGTCGGCTAAGCATTGCTAATCTGTCAATAGTCACATACTCCCCAGCAGGGCCAAAACGTAGACCTTGCGACACTTCATCGTGATATAGAAAACCTGATTGGCGCTGCACGAGGAGAGTTTGCTGTCAATCCTTTTGATGTTTCGATTCAACAGCGTCTGAAAGCATTATTAGATCTTCAAGCAATTTTGCAACGTCAGCAACTCTCTCCAGACCAACTCAAGCTTGTCAGAGATCAAGTCTCGGCTTTAGCTCCACCGAAACCCGTAGCAGCTCAACCATTTCCTCATCTAAATCTATCTATCCCGAATATATCGACGCCGCCGACGCAACCAGTCCCACAAGCCACACCTCAGCCTAATCTAGCAGCTTTGCTAAACCCGAACACGCTTGCTAGTTTGATTCAGGCAACAGTAAACCGCCAGCAACCAACTCCTCCGCCAGCTGTTGGCGGTATTGTTCCCCAGGTTCAACCATCCGCTGTTCCCCAGCCTACCGCAAACCCAGTAGGTGACAATCCTCTCATTGCCTCACTCAGAGCACGAGGACTTCTTCCTCCTGTATCCAGCACGGGAACGCCTCCAACGGGGAGTTCCTTTAGTCTCCCTTTGCTTGTTCCCGGACAGACTCCGCCAGCATCGGTTTCTACACCGCAAAGTGCGACAGACATAACGATCAATGTTCATATGAGCACAGCTTCTATTAAAATGTAAGTAAACGCGATATTTGGCTGTGATAGATATACTAACAGTATATAGTCCTCGCCCAGTTCTGATAAACAGTCTCTACGATGCAAAAAGCAACCGCTGCGGCACTTGTGGACGACGGTTCACTACTACAGAAGAAGGCAAACAGAAAAAGGCTCGACATTTAGATTGGCATTTCAAAACAAACCAACGTATGACGGACTCCATTAAACGAGGACAGAACCGGAGTTGGTATGTCGATGAAAGGGTATGTCTACTCACTTCCGCTGAGAGATGGCCGTTAACACATCACAGGACTGGATCAAATCACGCGAATTCGACGACGACAGTGGCGTAGCAGGCACTGGAGCTGGCGGCAGTGCCACCGCTGCCGAGGAAGAAGCCGCAAAGAAGCAACCACAAAAGCAATGGATCCGCGCCCCGAATGATGTTACGCTACGAAACGCACCATGTCCAATTTGTCAGGAGAAGTTTGAGTCGACGTGGTCAGAAGACGTGCAGGACTGGATTTGGCAGGATGCACTCAAGGTAGGGAATCGTGTTTATCATGCTAGTTGTTACGCGGAAGTTACCAAGGATGGTCCTGCTGCTCGTGCAGGGACTCCTTCGGTGCGTACAGGTACACCGGACTCTGTGTTGGGGAAAAGAAAGGCTGAGGTGAGTGCCGTCATACAAGTCGGGGCTTGAAGACCTATGCTAATATTGTATATAGGATACGGACTCACCAGGCTCAAAAGTCCGGATTAAGACGGAGCCTGCATGATCTATATACATGATCTGTTTGCATATTTTTTTTTCTTCACAATGTATTACATACAAGACGCTACATGGCTGAAAGGGAGGTTCGGAACTTTTGTCTTTCCTTTTACTTGGTTGAAAAGGTAGCATCAAACCAGAACCGGTATGTTTAGAACAACGCATCTGAAGCATTTTACAATTGCATTTCATTTACTGGCCCCCTACGTATACGGGCGTGCCGCTTTTTAAATTAGTCAGTCGCGCTCATAAACCAGAAATAAGTACCTAGATAATCCACTAAACAAAGCATGCCATATATATGATGCATCAATGTCTGGGTCAAGCAGAATGTCAAGACAAACCAATAGGATGAAAAACAAAAGGAGCGGCGATTTTCGCACATTCTGTGGATCGATAGGCTGGAATCAGAGACAAGAAATTGTGTAGATTTTGCGACCGTAAGATGTATTGTCTGCGAAGTATTGTAGAGTCTCATTTCGTTGACTTGGATAATTCCCCTCTTGGGACTAGCGTATCAGTGACCGCTGCGAAAACCCTAGTACTAGTACAAAAAAAGGATCGACATGATTGAGACCATTACCGTAGGGGGAACCTGGACGGGAATTGGGGGGTTTTCCTGTTCCTGGCACGGCTTATTAGGCTTCCCTTGCATTAAGACTGAGAATGATGTTTTCCTTTTACGATTATCATCACCAGGGATCAGGACGGGCTAAGGTCCCGTTCGTCTTAGGACTCCTCGTCGTTACGTCCTTATCTAGCCAGGACTGATGAGCTTGCAAGCAGTGCAACATGGAAGTAGGGATTTGGGGAAATGAATTGTTAATAATCATGACATCTAGGATTGTGGACACATCGAGATCAACCAAGAGACATGGATAGGCAGCGTAACGGAGAGGATTCTCCAAGGGAAAAGGACTGACTAAAAAAATGGGACTGGACGCCGTTCTCTCCTCGTGTGACACGACTCTTGGGGACAGCTTGTTGATGATCAAACCACGATCCTTCACTACTTGTTCTTCACAATTGACGCTCATGTATACTTCACAATTCAGAAAGGCAGAGTGCTTCGATCACGAGACATGCCGGATCTTCAGGATGAGTCTAGAATTGCAGAGAAGAAGGACATGGACGTGGAGAAGACACATGATAAAGAGGGAATACTGCCGTAGCAACGATAATACGTGTCTCATTGAGGTAGTGGCGTTCCATCTTGACAACGAGTCTAGTATTGGGCCACTCAGGACCAGTCCCCTGATCTTTGATGCAGTATACCTAGGTATAACCGGCTTGTCCAGAAAGCAGCCTATGAGTGTTCCTATCGGGATTATGCAAGAGAATTCTGAGTGTCCTGGTTTGTATCGTTTTATGTATGTAGCGTAGGCAGCCTGCAGCTAGTCAGAAGTGCCAAAAAAAAAAAACGCTCTCCTTGGTTATAAGAGGGAGATAACCGTTAACACTCATGCAGTCCTGGTAATTGTAGTCAACTTTGCTGATTAGATTTTTCTTATCATACCATTTAGTAAATTATTAAATAAGCCTGGCCATTTTTTAAAAGACTGTTTGTGGACTAGGAATCTGCTCAAGATGCAACGTTTGTTACAAAAGCCACTTCTAAACCTTGAAGTTTAGACTTCATAACACTGACTCTCTAACAGCGTTGGTATTTTTCAACTTGTCTAGCTGATTAATGTCACTCTAGTAGATTGCTCTGATCTCAATGAATGATCGATTCCTATTGAAAGAAGATGATGATTTGATTTAAAGGTTCTGCATTCTTTTGCTGGTGAGATGGACTTGAGATGCGTCACGGAGTCCCTCTCTTGGTTATAGCTAATGTCTACTTGAAACGAATTTCACTGAGCTGTGTAGCCGCCCTGCTATCGCGAATAGTACTAGTCAAAAGAGAGAAAAACAATATATTCATGTAGATCAGAGCTGTACTTGTACGTAGTCAAAATAAGGTTAAGTTAACTTAGTTATTCTCATTTGGTTATGTAAGCAACAGAAGACTGATGACTGAAAAGGAGATCCCCTTAATGGGGCGATATTGTAACGGATTGTATGACTGATTGTGACGGTCTGTATCACATGGTTTTTTGGTCAACAAAGACCGCCGCTCACGTGCTGCTGCGGCGCTTATCGTTACCATACTATTTGATGGAGATAGACTCTGCTGGTGATAGCCCTGTGGTCAAGCCAGGCGAGACCTGAACGTTGATAGCTGAGACTTGCCGACGGGCCGCACTGCGAATCAGAAGTATTTATACATAAAGACAGCTATTGAGACTCCCGTGTAAAATTTGATCTACTAGCAGGTATCTTCGGTCATGCACGAGGTCGTAACTCCAAGTAGGCTATGTTCTTGGTGTCTCCTTTCTCGCCTTTCACCCAGTTTCGTCCGTTTTTCACTCCTTTCACACTTTCGCCCTTTCGCCAGATTTGTCAATTACACATTTCATGCCTCACCGTCGCTATCCTTATCAAGTCTCGTCAGGATAACCTTCTGTAAACCCGCTACGTGATAATACCTACGATATCCCGTCTCTCTCTCTCCCTTGTCCTACCCAGGTGAATCTTTCTCGGCTTATATCACCTCGTCACTATATTACTCACATCGAAACTCCAGTTCCTATTTTGACTCGCGCGATAACTTTTGGGGCAATAACACTTCGAAGAGACTCTGGACCCTTCATTAGTTACGAGTTCTATTTCTGAGTCTTTTTCGATAATTGCCACTCATTTCTCTTTCTTGTGTGTCTATGTAAGTCAATAGTCCTGCCGGCTTTCCTTTCTTGTTTGTAGAACCGGTTTCATGTTCTATATCGTCAATTTCATGAATCGATGGAAGAGCGCTTCGGCGATGAATACAAGTTTAAACCCCAGAGGTCGCTACACCCAAAGAGTCCTTTTAAGATCGACTTAATTCGAGGACACCAAGAGAAATGCTTTCATACAACATGAGAAACCCTTTCCAACCACAAGCCACGGCGTGGGGCTACGAAGTAAAGTGTTCCGGGTATACCTATACATGGTTCAAGTTAGGACTCGGGCAGAAACAGTAATAAAGAATACTCGATGATGAGCTTTTATACGGAGCAATGAGGCCCATCAAGTGCCCTACTAGGCATGACGCACAAAGATCTCACAGCGGACCTGCGCCTCTTCCACGAGCATATGATGGACAGAATAGCAACTCAGGTAGGAGACGACGCTTTCGAAGTGCCTGCATTCCAATGTGTTCTTGCTGTTCCGGCTAGTTGGTCGGCCGAGAGCCGGCGTGAAGTTCAGTCTTGTGGAGGAAAACTCTTTGACATGTTATGCGCAAAATAATACTTTAGTCAAACCCTGTAATAATTTGTCCTGTGGTCAACACCTGATCGCGACAAGGTTGACGGCACATCCACCGTCTCCGGAAACGTTCATAAGAGACACTTTACCACCGGAGTGACTCACAATCCGGGGAAGCCAACAAAGTCCAGGAGTCGAAACGCCAGACCTTTTCGTACACGAAGGCATACACTCGATTCTTCTCATCGGGAGTCCCTGCATGCGCGTAATAGAATACTTCGACTCCTTCGGCGGGAACAAAGATTCTTTCGTCGAAAACAATAGACGCTGGTTGCAAGGCGAATCGCGCGTCTCTACAACGACGCCGAAGGACTGTTTCTAACCACCCCTTCACTCCAATGAGATAACGATAGTGGCTCTGGGCTGTTTCTACTCACGAGTGCCAACACATGATCTTTAGTTGTTTCGAGGGTGTACTAGACTATTTCAGTAGTCATCTGGGCAAAATATCACTTATTTTGCGGCGTGACTTTATGGTTAGAACACTCGTCACAACTCCAGTATATCGAACGAAGGCCTTCCCGTGGTTATATCAGCTGTACTGTAGTACGCGATACAAGTAAATATGTGAAAGAACTACTTTATTCGGTGACTGCCTTGTTCTACCGGGACTGCTGACGGTACGAAGTCCGCTGTCTACCTCGGCAAGGGTGTACTGACAAAACAATCTCGAGTAGTGTATAGATAGATAGTGTCCGTACAAAGCAAGTAATAAAATTCGTATCAGACTAGCAAATATGTAATCCGTAAAACGCCAGCACGAAACCCACAGCCTGATATCATCGAGTACTCAAATTGTCAGGTACTAGTCGAGTAACTAAGACGCATCAGACTGCAAAAGGATAAGACATATTGCAAACATATCTAAAAGCAGAGCAGTTCGTTCCGTTCAGTTATGAGGTAGATTCACGTCGCGTCATCTAGCAAGGTTCATAGAGTTGTTGTTGTTGTCGTGATTTCTTATTCAGCAGTCTCCGAATGTGTTCTCGCCGGAGTATCTACTCGCCATTAGCATGGTTTCTGTCAAGCGGGATACTTGATTAAGGGAGACGTACGTAATGTATAGGAAACCATCCTCATCCTTGTGCTCCTCGTAAATACTACTCATCAACGCCGCAGTCGGCGGCAGCACCTCATCGACAAAGATGAAAATCGCCTTTTCGGGCGACAACTTAATGCGCTTGCGGATTACGTACACGAACTGGCCGACGGTGAGGTCTGCGGGGACAAGGTATTTCTTCTTGTCGATGGTTGCGATGTCGGATTTTTCGACTTTTTCGCAGATGACCTAGCACTTGTCAGTAAGATATATACGATGGGAAGAAAGAAGAGACGTACCGGGATACGGTCGGCGTATTTCTGGCGGATTCGCTCGGCTTCGGCCTTGCGCTTCTCGAAGGGGTGCTCGTCTTTGAACTTGGATCGCATGGTTGCTGTGGATGTCAACGCTGATAGTCGAGCGTGTGAGTACGATGAAGAAGACAAACCTATTACAAGTATCCGAGATGTGAGGATAACGTAAGGTAGGTGGTGGTGTTGATGAAAGATAGACGGAGATAGATGAAGTGACGATGGATGGAGTGGATGATGGCGAGGGGAAGTGGAGTAGGCAGCCAGACAAGGCTCAGCCAGCAGCCAGACTCCGAATGACTAATGGCTGCCCGCCTGACCGCCTTGTACACTGCCCAAGCCATGTGGCGGTGAACATTATTCCATCTCTTTAATTCTCTCTTTACTTTTATTGTATCTATTATTCAAGATCGCATACTATTCTTGCCCCGTCTGGATGGATCTACTCGATACACCATATATGGCGTACACTATACACGATATTGTACTTCGTATGGATCGCGATAAGCTTGATGGATCTCCCGGCCCGCTGTAGCCCCGCAGACGTCCAGAGCATAGTGATACTAATTGCACATGATATTGTAAGGAGTATCATCTGCTACAGTATCTGAGTGGTGACTTGTGACTCATTGTTACTACGAGTCACAAGTACTCCGCTAATTCCTCTGCTACTTCCTACCACAGAGCCTCCTGTTTGACTGTACCCTTCTCGATTCAACTATCGTAATACATAACGTCGTGCTACGCCTTCATACAACTAATACAGCTACCTCTTCTTCCTCCTCGTCTCGCGATGAGTCTCACTCCACACATCCTCGAACACTGTCTTCTTCGCCCCCGTATGGCCCTCATAAAAGTTAAGTTTGCGCACAACCTCCATAGCGCCCGTACCCAGAGACACCGTCTTGCCCATAATAATACACTCCGACACGCCCTCCACGCGGTCCGTACGACCCGTTCCGCCGGCGTCGAAGAGATGGTCAGCGGTCTTCTCAAAGGATGCCAGCTGCAGGACCGAGTCGCGCATTTTGGCCATGCCGAAACGGGTGATTCCTAGAACTTCGCCGTTTGTGGTCATGATATCTGCTAGGAGGTGCATCTAGGTTTAACAAGTCAGCGCCGGTCTCGTCAAAGTTGTATCTGTTGGATTGCTTACATGACGTGGATCAATGTCCATGTCCTTCATGACTTCGCCCATCTCGTTGATGATGGTCTCTCGCGCTGCCTCAATGCCGAGAACCGCCCGCATCTCCATGACGTTATTGGTCTTTGTCCGCACTCCCTCGACTCCATCAGTATTCATACAAGCCCGAAGCCCATATCCTTCAACCAGCAACTTATTAAGCCCGCGCTCAGAATGAATAATAGCGCGCCTGGCTTGTGGATGTCCCAAGACCTGAATATCCGGCAACATACGCTTGAGATGCTTCAAACGTAGATACGGGTCTGCACTCGTAGCGGCAATATCCGTCTTGCTCAGTCCAGCCTTGCTGCTCGGATCCATATCCACTCGGACCTTGATATGCGATCGAAGGACGTCGACCGAGAGGTCGCTTCCCTTGAAGCGGCGGTGACTCGTAATAGCCTCCTTGATTTGCGGGAGGGTCAACTCGAGCTGTAGATTTTCAATAGTGTCCCAGTTCAGTTTGACGGTAATATAACCTTCCTTGTCTGACCAGGACTCGCGTATGTAGTGAATGATATCACGCAAGAACGTCTTTTCGATTCTGCCCTTCGCGATACGGGCTGCGTGAAGTTTATCCGGGACAGCGAGGTGGCAGGTAATAACTGGAGTACTAATCTCTTTCGAAGCGTTGATAATCTCCTTGATACGGGGGACACCCTGCGTAAGTGCCAAGTTACCGACACCAGCAAAATGGAAACTATCCCGTCAGTATGTCTCTGCCTTCAAGGAGAAAGGGAAACTCACGTCTTCAATGTCATCTGAGTACCAGGCTCACCAATAGACTGCGCTCCAACTGCACCCACAGCATGGCCTGGCTCAATCTTCGCCTTTTCGTATTTGAACAGACAAGACTTGATGAAATATCGTAATGATCCCTCCGACAGCTTTCCGACATGGTCAAGTGTCATTCGAGCTTCTTCATCCGAAAGAGCGTTGTCCATTGCTTTTTCCATAGCCACCACTTTTTTCTCAATGTGTTCCTGAATAGAGTCAAGGAAAGCACGTGCACCACCTAATTGATCAGTACCGTAATCGCTTTCGTCATTGTACGGAAGATCTTCGCCGAAGAGGCCTTTGCGGACATATCTCTTTCGTTCTTGGGAGAGTAACTCTTCTGTAATAGCCCGAATTTCTGACGGGCGCAAACCTCGCTCGTTATTATTGTGCGTAATAGCCATAGCGTGGTTATATGTTCGATCAAAGTGAACAGGTTTGGCTTTTCCCTCCATATCCACCGGATCCAGATCATCACCACCATAGCTGAATTGCACAATACTAGCAGATGACGTGCGAATAGTACCATCATACTTGGCCGACAAATCCTCCAAAGATTTCATCAAACGACGAGACATGTAACCAGTCTCGGCAGTCTTGACGGCAGTATCAATCAAACCTTCACGACCAGACATAGCGTGGAAAAAAAACTCTGTAGGCGACAAGCTGGAAAAGAAACTATTTCGCACGAAACCCTTTGACGGTGGATGACGGGCATTTTTCGGGAAATGAGGTAGCGTTCGGTCCTGGAAACCATCTTGCACACGCTCACTGCTGATAATCTGCTGACCGACGACAGCAACCATTTGCGAGACATTAATACTGGAACCCTTGGATCCAGACGTGGCCATGATAAGAGGGGCGTTGTATTTGCTGAGCTGCTTGATACACTCCTCACCAGCTTGTTGACGAACTTTGGACAGAATCCCAGAGACTTGACTCTCCATGGTCTGGAGCTCGTCGCAACCAGGCAACTTTTCGAGCTTTCCGGCTTTGTACTGGGCAATGACCTCGTCACAAGCAGCATAAGCTGTCTCGACAAGTTCGTTCTTCGTTCGAACCAGCCTTTCGCTGGGATAAACGTCTGTGATGCCGATTGAAAATCCAACATTGGTAAACCAGCGAGCACACAGTTTGGACAACCGGTTCATTCCCTCGGCTGCAGCCGGTGGGCCGAAATCTCTTAGCATAATGTAGAAAACGTTGTCCTTCTTTCCAGATCCGATTGTACTCTTGTCCATGACACCGCACATAATCTCCGAATTTCGAATGACCAACCAACCGTCGTTGGGATCTAGATCCTTTGGCTGTCCGTCTTTTGGCGCCTTGAACTCTCGACAAGCTGCATCGATGTTGACTTTGACAGGATCGTCTTTGTTTGGACGCATAAGAATGTTGAACACCTGCTTTCCGGTCCACATCATCTGAGGCTTGAGAATAGCCGGAGGTGGAAGATCGAATCGCGTTTCCGGTCCAAGCATATACAAACAGATCTGAGTAAAAGATCTTCGATCAAAAAAGTTGTCCTTGCTACTCAACACATATGCCGCACTAATGAAATCCTGAATAGCTCCAATAATAGGCTCTCCGTTCTTTGGCGTCACCAGGTTGTTCTTCACACCCATAAGTTCCATCGCTTCAGACCGAGCTTCCTCAGTTTGAGGAATATGCAAATTCATCTCGTCACCATCGAAATCAGCATTGTACGGATTGCAGACACACTCGTTCATGCGGAATGTCCTATAAGGGCGGACCTTGACAAAATGGGAAAGAATACTGAGTTTATGCAAAGATGGCTGTCGATTATAAAGCGCAATATCGCCGTCAACAAGATGACGTTCCACGAGATCTCCAATCTGCAGCTGCTTGGATATCGAGTCCAGACTTCTTGCAGAGTGTTTCAACGAGATTGTCAAACCACTGTCCTTTTTGATGACTTTTTTAGCACCGGGCCATTTGTTGATACCATTGCGCACCAGTTTCTGCAGGTATTCCAGGTTGTAACGAGTCACAATCTCCGGGTAGGTCATGTTCTTCGCGACTAGTTCCGGAACTGCAACCTCGTCAATTCGTAGATTAGGGTCTGGGGAGATGACGGTACGTCCAGAGAAATCGACACGTTTTCCTGACAAGTTACCACGGAATCGACCTTGCTTTCCTTTCAAACGTGAAACCAGCGACCGAGTCGGTTTGCCAACCTCGCCTTTCAGACCAGGAACATCACCATTGATATAGATAGCTATCTGTAGTGTCATGTAGTCCCAACATTCCATCAAAGTCGGAACCGGCGCTCCCTTTCTCAAGTTATTCCTCAGTGTGATGTTGCTCTGCACAATATCGCCGAGTTTGGCAGTCAAATCATCTTCATTAGATGCGCCATCCTGGCTCACCGAAGGACGAATACAGTTCGGCGGAGCAGGAATATACTGCCAGAGAAAAGTCTCCGGACGGACTTCCGTAGGATCCAAGCCCAGAAGCTCACAGTCCGAGTTCGTGATCTTCTTGAACAGATTCATAACCCGAAGCGCATGCAAATCATCTTGCGCCTTCTTGTAAAATCTGTCAACATCTGGATTCGAAGCTCTGGCTTCCGCTAGAGAATTATCAAAGACAATTTTGCTAATAGGCGGGACCTTTTTCGCAGAGGTCGACTGATTGAAGTGGCGAAATTTTTCGTGCACGATTTTCAGCGCTGCCGTACCAGCCTTTTTCACCACACCATTAATCGCACCGCAGCGAGGACAATCTCGCGTCTTCTTACATCGCTCAACGACTCTCTTCGCAACCTGCAATCGCCGCAGATTATCCAGCCTCGGCCGCCGCATCTCCTTCAAGAACGCGCGCCTCTCAGCCTCCGGCAACAATATCGCCGAACATTCCTTGCAAATAACCTGCAAAATGCCAATAACTCTCTTGAAATATCCAATATGAAAAGCCGGAAGCACTAATTTCACATGTCCAAAATGGCCGTTGCAGTCCTTATGTCCTAAACCGCATGTCAAGCACGTTTCCATTTTACCACTGATACCGAGTCTGCGATCAAGGGGCCCATTTTCTTGCACGACGCGATCTCGCTCGAGATCGTAGAATCTTCGGTCCGAGACTTCGACGACGGCTTGGCTGATAACATCGTTGTCTGATCTATCGCGACGTTAGCGTCGAAACTTCACCGCAGACAAAGAAGAGAAGGAGAATGAAACGTACAATGCGCCGAACTTCAGCTCTTTGATAACCTTCGGCACGTTATCAATTACCTGCTTTTTGCCCAGGCTGACTTTGATTTCGCTCTGCATCATCGCAGTTTGTCTTTCTCAGTAATGCGCATTATAACTGATGACTCAGAGTGTTGGTTCGCTACAGAGTGTAAATCGCACTGAACAGGTTATGAAATTCAGTGGTCCGGTATTCCATGTAGGTCAATATCAAAAGTTGCAGCCCATAATACCACTGAATGTAAATTGTAGGTCGTATGAAATGAGAGAGGGAAATATAAATTCAAAGTCTGCGGGGGTTGGCGACGATTTTTTGCGGCGAGGAAAAAGCTAAGCTTGCGGCCCCTCTCTGCTTGCTTGCCTTAAGCTAGTCCCATTTGGGATGTGTCACCAAACGAGCTTCGACAAATGGAAGCATTTATATGGACATATTCTATGGATCTAGCTAATTACTTAATGGTGTAAATATTGAGTAGAGTAGCACAAATGGTCACTCAGAAGAAGGTTTCGTTGATCTTCAGATATTTGAGATATGAGAGATATCGACCTCTATACATCCATCAAGCATGATAAGCACCGATCCCTTCTACACCATCATGTTCACCATATAACTCATTATTCTCATCATCCACAAACTCGAAACACATGGCCCTCCAGTTCAATTCTTTTCTCCAATGTAGGCCGTAATATGCTTCCCTTTCTGTCTTTCCTCCATCTTCGTTGCCATGATCATCATTATTTTCATTATCATTAGTAGGATCCTCAGATTTTTCAAGACCTCCTTTACTCAAAGGCTGCAGTACTTCCATCGAGGCTAGCCCTCCAGTCACAAGCCTCCCCCGTCGCAGAAATGTGATCGCCCTAAATCGCGATAGTAGCACCCCCATCGAACACGCCAGACATGGTTCGTGCGTGATGTATATGTCCAAATCCGTGCAGAGATAACCGCCCGCAACGCGAGAAAGAATCCTCCCCCTAGATTTGTCAGCATATGTATCTGTTGTATACTGAGACGAAGACGGGCGACACAAATAATGCGACTCGAGCGGCGTGAGCGTCGTATTTCGTATGGTAGCAGAACTCTCCGTCGAGGTGGCAACTTTATCGTCTCTCCGTCTCGTAGCCACCATCTCAATCGCTCGCATGATGGCGTGGAATTCTGGTCCACCCTCGCAATCAGCCTCATATCCTCCCTCCTTTGCTTCCCCTCGATTCAAAAGTCCAGGCGCACAATATCTCGCATCGCCCGCAACAGCCACAACGCCATTATCATCGGGGTTACCGCGATCATTAAAGCTAGCAGCAATAGCAGGATCAACGATAACTACCCCGATCCCCCTTCCCCTACCCATTCGTTTCGCTTCCCGCGCAACTCGGCCAGCTAACGACAAATAATAACCCGCCTTGGGCGCAACGCTTGTCTGCGTAACGCTCAAGATCTTGGGCGGAGGTGCAATCATGCCACGCGGAGAGGCGGCGTTGAAGCTTGTTGGCCAGTAGTTTTTAGACCATGTTTCTGCTTGATGAGCGTTGAAGGGGGGTTGGAGGGGTATTGTTACGCGGTGGATTGGAATAGATGATGTTTCTGGCTCGCCAATTTGTTGGTTCGATAGTGAGGAAGACACGTATGGTGCTAGGAGTTGCCTCAGTTGCTCCTCATCAGGTAATGCCGGTGGTATCAGGACGAATATCGTCACTGGTGGTGTTGTTTGTGCCGGTTCATTCTCTGATAATGCAGTTCCATCCCACTTTACTGCTTCTTGCAATGCAATACATGCTCTCTCATTTTGAATCTGTTTCTTGATTGCATCCGGTAAAAATTCCCTCTTCACAAATCTCCGAAGATGTGTGAATGGAGTATTCAAATCTTTAGGGAATGCTTTGTCGAGTACTCTTCCACCTGTTAATCATGATATCCCTCATACAAGATATTCCAGAACATACTTGGTGACCTGCGAGGCACATTTCTGTATTATCTCAACAGTGTATGCATCTCCTTTACGATATTAAAAACGATCCCGTCAAATATTAAGGGAAAAACGAACCGAATTCAAAAGTAGGATTTGTCTCCTGCACAGTTGGGACGGGTACGATGCGCCCTTTCAACGGGGTAATCTCTGGCCCATTGCATCCCAGGTCAGACACATCCATAATGTCTTTCTTTCGGAAAGTCATGATCAGCAAGTCGAGAATTTGTAGTTCCGGTTGATATTGTACAGGGTTTGTGCCGCACTAATCCCGATTAAGAATCGTGCTGTCTGCTTCCGCAGCTAACCCGACTAGGCTCAGATATAAAAAGCTTGTCTTGGCTATCAATATACATCGTCAAAAGGTTGGAGAATGTGATAAATTGCACAAATATATTATCTGCTACAATAATGCTCAAGTTCCACTACCTGTAATGCTAGTGATGAGACAAATAAATACAAGAAAGTAACTCGAGACTAGAAATAAAAGTCGTATACTCATTTCGACAGAAACCCGAGAAATACGTGAAAAAAAAGCCGCCCGAACCTTTTGAGCCACCGACCGAAAGAAATAAATCAGAAACACCGTGAGATGATCTCTCTAGTTTTATGAGATGATGGCAGGAATGAGAAAAAGAATAATAATGCAAGAAACCGGAGATATGCAATGATAAAAATCAAAAGATGAGATTAGGTTAATGGTGGAGTAGCAACCACACCTTCCATGTTGCTCGAAGCCGCTGACGCCAAGTCAGACTGCTCCGGCTCTAGCGCGTATCCCTCGCATCGCTCGACAAGGCTCAGATAGTAATCAACCAGCACTTCAGGCTGCGGGACAATCTTCCATTCCACCCGCCACAGAAAGTCCAGCTCGAGCATCGCCAATTCAGTGATCGTGATACCTCCCACCCGAGCATACGTCTTGTTGGTCCAGAAGCTATCACTGAGACCCTTGCTGGCAACCGTGGCACTCACAATCAAGAAACGATGTACCGTCAGACTCGAAACAGTGAAAGCAGGATATAGAGCACATAAACGATCGATATAATATACCATGCTGAGAAGAATGGGAGGCGATAATGTCGCATGTGTCGTCAAACGCTGTAAATAATCTCGCACGGATATACGGGGTGGGGTCCGTGAGTGAAAGCGAGTGAGTCGACCACCTTGTAGCGGGATGGTGTCATTATATTGAATCAATTCCATGATCATGCTCGAAATCAAAATCACCAAATCGTTCGGATGCACCAGTTCATAGCGTCGAGGTAGCAGTTTGACGGCCGGTACCGGCGGTCGTAATCGCTTCAACCGACTCTGTTCTGTTTCGTCTCCATTCGGCGTCGTTTCTATCTCTCTATTTGCCGTGCTGACAGCATGCTCGGTGCCGTCGGCCAATTGACGTTTTCCTTTGACATCTGAGGGCGAAATAGCAGTCACGCTCGTGACTGCACTTGGGTTGGTGATCGGCACCTGAGGTACAGCCGCCCCAGGCTGTGATTGGGGTTCGGTCTGGGTAGGCTGAACGGTCTCAGTATTATCCGCACTGGTCGTATTATTGCTCGCATTAGTCGACGCCTGGCGGGAGTCGCCCCCAAGGGTGTCTGGTCCAGCGGACATGCAGCCGCAAGAATGCTCCCCTGAGGGCCCCGCGGGATCCTGCGAGGTGGTAGTGGCGGCTACAGTGTGGTTCTTTAGGGCAGCGCGTAACTCCTCTACGCTGTGAGACAATAGCGAACGAGACGCGGAGGGACGATGCTGGCGAAAGGCAGGGGATGAGGCAGAGGTGGTAACTGCGGCGGCGGCGGCAAACGGTGAAGGAGAATTGAAGACTGAGTAGGGAGATACACGCGAAGACGCGGCAAATTGAGCGGCGGCGCCGCTACTGGATGGGCCGCTTGCAGCAGCAGCAGAAAAGTGCCTGTTATTAGGGGAGTATGCCCCGGACTGGAAGCTTGCAGAGGATGGAGATGAGATGATCATGGCTGGCATGTTTGCGTGACAGTGCTCGACTCAGCGGCCGCGATCCAGCCACGTGCCACACCAAACGACAGGGACGGAATAGCGCAAGACTTGACAAACATGCCACTAACCATTCTTGGGCTAATAGTGGTGAATGTTCTCTGGCTAGTGTTGTTAAGTAACTTTACGTATGGCGAGTACTCCTGTCACATCTGGTGGTTGCGATAGGAACAGATGTAGGTACGAAGAGACAAAGAAAGGAGAAAGACGAGGGGATGCTGCAAGGCGGGAACGCGGCATATATGAGCTTATTAAGTACATAGTAAGAGTCAAGTCAGCCCAACAGAGTCAGCAGAGACAATCCCACAAAACAATCGCTGCCCCTTCCCGGTTTTCGGCTCCTCGCTCTCCGGTCTATACACCCGTTTGGGTTTAGCCTCTATAATCCATTAGAAATGATTGGCGGAGATGCCCACGAACTGCAAATTGACCTGTCAATGCAATCGACTCTAGTCTGGAAGAGGCTAGCCTGTGCGAATTTTTCTATCATACGTAATGCTTACCAGACGTTTCTCGTGTTTTGCTGGCTCGCTTGGCATGACTCAGCCGGTGGGATGTATGGTACTGTCACGCTGACGATCAATCATGTGCGCCTACTGTGCCTAGGCGCTGGCTAATTCGCTCATAAAACCCTATGCTATCTGCTCTGGCAGTCTGGATTTTACCATCTGCACAAACCACGCCAGTGGTTCAGCAGCCTCAACCGAAGATGATCCGGGGTAATTAATAAAGTGTAAGCTCCTAACTGGGCAGTGGGCACTCAGCACGAAGTTTTACGTAATGCCACACCCCCCCGTATAGAGATGCTCTTTTGGGAAGGAGTTTGCTGTGAGAAATGGACATTGATGCATGCCGGCTTTCCATCAGGTACCCCGTAAACATGAAATATTGCCCTTCTGGGACAAGTGTCCTGCAGCTAATTTTTCGCAAGCAAATTGAATGCAATGCGACCCTGAAACATCAGCCGTGCCTGCCATTATGGCCGGCCTAGGCAGCACTATAAGTTGCACAACTATTCAAAGTCTTACGAAACAACTGAATTGATGGAGACATCGAAAATCCAGTCAAAAACGTGCCAGAGTTGCGCCGACTCCAAAGTGCGCTGCGTTCGCAATGGAGACGACGTGTGTAATCGGTTCGTCGCTCCTTTTTATTTTGCGAGGGTATGCTAAGTCGAACGAGGTGTAATCGCCTAGGTAGGCCGTGTGTTGATCGCATAGCACGTCGGCGCTTTCATGGATTCCAGAAGGATTTGTATGCTCACCCCTCCGACGTATTCATAAGCCTGAGCTGACATTAGCATAGAAAAATAAAGGCCCTTGAATCTCAGATTGGAAAACTCACTCAATCACGGAACGACTCTTCTGATGACCTTGAAAGCCTCGATGGAGTCAACAGACGTTCAACCGAGGAAGGGGACGTTGTTACTCGGGGGCTTCTTTCTATGCAGACTGCTACGTCTCTGCTGGACACATTCAAGGAGACGATGACACCTCATTTTCCGTTCGTTATTATTCCCCCAGAGACATCGGCAGAGTACCTTCGCCGTGAGAAGAACTTTCTCTTCCTGGCTATACTTGCGTCGGCATCGTTCGCAGACATGCCATTGCAGCGAAGATTAGGCATGGAGGTGAGATTGGCGGTAGCTTCTCGTATGATCGTAAATGGAGAAATGTCATTCGAACTACTACAGGGATTGCTGATTTATCTTGCATGGTTAGCATCTTCTACGACTTATTCAATTTTCCTGAACCAAAGCTTCAAAGCATAAATGCTAACCGCGTCAAGGAGTCATTACCATTCACGGCCAAGCCCATATACACAATTTTTGCAATTGGCTATTAGCATTGTCATCGAGTTCCGCCTCGACAGGCTACCACTGACAAAGACTTGGAAGACTCCTCTTAAATTCAAAATCGAGTACGATACTGAGGATGAGACCTGCAATCGACCATCTTGGGGTCTGGACGAGAAAAGAGCCATTGCTGGTTGTTACTATTTGTCGTCAACGTGAGTTTAACTGGTCTTTTCATTATTGCTTTCTTATCATGTTAATTCTTATTTTCCGCTAGAGTCGCAGTTTTGATACAGAAGCAATTCCGCTTCCCTCACACTTCATACATTGAAGACTGCTGCAGAACAGTTGCCGACACAGCGAAAGCTCCTTACGACAAATATTTATTTCATATGATCCAGTTACAGCATAGCGTTGACAAAATCGATCAGTTATCAGCTCGACACGCGTCCGAATTGGGAAATCCCGGTTCAGGGGCAGCGTTATATATCACATCTTTGATCGCGGATCTGGAGGCATTTCAGATTAGGCTGCCTTTCCGCATATCTGATCTTCGTGAGTGACCTCCTCGTTGCAGAAGAACTCAGATTAATCCTTCTATAGCGCTCCTTGCAATGCAATTTCATTCGGCAGAGTTATCCATATACCAACTGAGTTTGTCTGACCTCAAATCACCGGTATCAGCTCATGCCACGCCCAATTACCTCCTCAGGGACGAATTATTGAGCAAAGCTCTCATGGCAGCCGAGTCATTGATGAATGTATATCTTGCGCTGCCGCTCGGCTCGGAAGCCGCGCTTAACAATACGCAATGGATGCAACTAGGATTTGCGACGCTAATTGCCAGCAGGCTGCTTGTTGCAGTGACACCATCACAGACTGGTATACGCGCTACAGACATGGCTCAACGCCGGGTATTATGGTCGAATATGTTAGTGCAATGCAGGGCACGAATTGATACCTTATCTACCGAGCAGGTAGATTCAAATGGAAACAGAAGTGTCTTTCATAATTTCCGGCAGCGTCTCATTCGGATCCAGAAGTGGATTGATGAGGCGAGTCAGAGTATAGGCCCTTTAGATAAGCCGCAAGATCAGTCACGTATAGAAGGAATCTCAGCGGACGAAAGCTTTGGCAATTACTTCTCGATATCTCAAGATGATCTATTCGACTCTATGTTTGATCCTATGTTTGGTGGTTGGGCCAACGACACCGGACTTAGCTGGTGATCAACATGGTTGTCACACTTCAAGACATCTTATACTGCGTGTTATTCAAAAATCACACTCGCCGGGGTCATTCCTTTACGTTCAGAAGGCGATGCAATCAATATCCTGAAACATGCCGAATCGAGTTCGCCGTTCCGCGCGGCAGTGTACGAGCACATTTCTGATCCAAAGATTTTATCTTATACTCCTATTAGGGCAAGACTACTATCTCCGAGCCGAGGTGAACGCTGTAAGAGATTCCAACACGTCAAAAGTCCATGATACTCTTCCTCCTTCATTGAAGAGCTCCACTACTGGTGTAATACCTCAATTTCGGCTTTCACGGCTCTTTTTTCGACCTATTGCCGGATTATAATGTTGGGTTCGCTAAATCGGCAGCTGATACAGAATCTAATGCGGACTTGAACGCGCATCCAGATATCGTGGGTAATGTCATTATCGAGGCATTGATAAAGATTGCTTTCTCGAATGCAGAGTCTACGTTTTCTGCCACTTATACTGCAAGTTGATTTAACTCCTCGATATCTGTCTCTGTGGATCCCCTCCTTGGAACGATTATTGATTCATTTATAAGCAACAGCACCAACTTTCGGTACCACTAGCAGCACTGTATAATGTCGATGATTATAATGCGCTAAGAATGCTATTGTATCATACGCATTTGTCATCTAGAATAGAATCTGGAGGATTAATTCTGTCATTTTGGCGGTATAAGAAGACGAGGATGACTTTGCAGATGCTGGAACCCCAACTTACGTCTCTTGAAGAGACGTTGGCAAGTACAAATGTGGGGTGCTGCGTTTGATTTGCTCGTCTTTGAGTTGGATGCTAGTGAGAAGGTCATTGCTGTAAAGATTCTGACTTTGAGGGTGACACGGGGGGTTGATTGAGATGTGCGTTTGCCCTTATTTACTTCTGCCATTCCTTTCGTGTTTGAGAAGATAGAATAATTTATTTGATACGAACTCAGTACTTCGAAATACCCTAATAACAAAGGCATCTTCGGAGAATATCCAATCCAGTCGGCGGGATTGGTGTTATTGACGTTGTGCCTGCAACTGTCAATCTGATCCAGTCGTACTCGCATACACCACAATGTAAGGTCCAATCGGACTCGAACATGCACTTTATCAGGGCTTTGAGAGGAATAATGCAGAGCCGCTCGCAGGGTTCCAAAGTTGTTGTCGTTATAGGCGTACCGTGTCCGTCCAGACGAATACGAACGACTGAAGGAGCTCAACAGGCGATTTATGCAGGACTTTGTTGATTTGGGGGAGGATACTCAGAAAAAAGCTTTGCATGCAAAGATTTGGCGTTATTTGGACAGTTAAAGTAGGACCAACTAGTGATTCGATTACTGGGAAATAATATGAAGTTTGCAGTTAGTATATAGTTATACTTGTTCATCGGCCAATCAAATTGCAGTATTTACGGCTCTCGGCATCAAACCCCGAATGCTAGCTCTGACACGTGACTGTAACTATGTAAATACGCTACAATAAAACGGATTTACCCGTGCAAAAGAGAATAGCACACGTGATAAAGATACCGCTGCCTGGTAAGATACCGTATTGATGAAGCTCATGCCAAGAAATCGAGACCGCATACAGCAGGCAATGGTATCATCATCATGCTTGCGGACCAGCAGCGCCCTCTTCCATTATCAACCACAACTCCACAAATTCAGTTGGTATCTCAGGCGGACGATATTGATTTGAAGGGCGTGCAATAAGGTTCCTAGATTTTATTAACAGCCACCCCGCACGACGTCCCGAACTATCCCACCATATACATTTGCTATCGTTACTTTCACATCTCCAGTACGGTACGCCATTGATACTGCCACTTCAACCTCACCCATCGAACTAGCCGTCTCTCAGTTGCAAATACAGGCAGCAGTATCAGCTTATCGAGGGCGCATTCCGTCCTTTCTTCGATTCTACCGATCGATAGCGTCCGCGGGAATAAGAAGCACGTCTCGTCACAAGATGGCCCGGGAGGAGGGGCCGCTGCTCAATCGATTACTGAATGCCACTTCCGTCTCCGAACAGACAGTAGCACTGCGGGCGCTGAAACATGAAATAATTGGTCACGATCAGAGGAAGGAGAGCTGGGTCAGTTCAGGCATTGTGCAGATATTATCACGGATTTTGGAATGCTCGTCACGAGAAGAGTATGAGGCGAATAAGGAAGTCGTGTCAGGAGGACGGCCGGGAGGGGATCTTACAGGCAGGGCATCGATGACGGAGGAGCAGGAAATTTGCTTGCAGGCTGTTATTATCATGGGCAGTTTGGCTCAAGGTAAATGCACCCGGTTTGCTAGGGTAGAGTCAACAGCTAACAGCAGTTTAGGTGGCCCTGCTTTTATCTCTCCTATAATGGCCAGTGAAGCCATTCCTTCTATGCTTGCCATTATCTCGTCAACCGATTGCCCACAGTTGCTTACAGTCGCCATTCTCAAAACGCTAAGCAACATCGCAGATCGCTATCCACTCCAGAATATAAACTGGCCTCAGGATAACCGTTTGGCAGAGATATTGTTTACTCCTGACACTATTGGATGCTTTGCTCGTATAATCGCTTCAAACTCGTCCTCTGTAACAACACAAACATGCGCAACTTTTGCTGCGAATATCATCACCAGATTATGCACCGAGGAGACTCAAAAGGCCGCTTTGGCGGAATTTGGTATTCTGGATGCTTTAGCATTGAAGATTGCATCTTTTGTCGTTTCCCAAGGATTCGTATTACCCGGCGCAGAGAATCATCTAGGTCAAGACGGAGCATTGTCTATGCTCCCGCAGCCAGCTCCTCCAGCAGCAAAACTAGGCCCAATCCTGCGTGCGACTTCAATCATTGTTGAGAATTCAAAATGGCGTGCAGAACATTTTCTTTCCTCGCCGGGCATTGTGACCGTGTTCCCGGGACGGCTTCCGGAATTCTCGCCTACAGACATCAAGAGGAATCCATGGGGTATGCCGTATCTGTCAGGATCGGCTGTTCCTCGCCAGAACCATACGAATCCAATGGACGCTCTACTTCCCGTTGTTCCTTTTGCGCAAAACAATGCTTCTACAAACTTTCCACCTCTGGTCCCAATCGGGTCGTTTCATAAGCGCTCGCTCTCGTTTCTAGAGGCGCCTTCGTATGAAGAAGACGAGAGTGCACTTGTGCCGTGGCTGTTCCACATGGTCAGAACAGAGAATGGCATGACTCGTGTGATGGCAGCTCGGCTAGTCACTGGTCTGTTCAGACTTGGATTAGCTAGAAAGCATCGGATTCCCATGTTCAACTATCTGGTAACTCCGTTACTACTCAGGATGCTTGACAAGGACTATAATTTCAGGGACGAATCGGACCCTGAATATGATGGTATGATTCCAATGGCTCTAAGTCTGAAAGAGGAGGTACCATCAATTATCGCTACATTGGTCATGGACACGCAGGAATTGCAAAAACATGCCGTTGAAGCAGACGCTATTAAGATCCTCTCCCAGCTTCTCAAAGAAACATACAACCCACGCTCTGAAAATGGCAAACCCATGTGGTACGCCGAAAGCAAAGACAAAGATATGTTATTGGCCGTACCAGCAACTCTGCAATTAGGTCCTGTTGGCTACAGTCCGATGACCTGTCATATAATGCGATACCGAGAAGGTATTTTGCGGGCGTTAGCAGCGCTCGCGCCATTCAGAGACGAATATCGAAAGGCAATTTGCGAAAACGGAGTTGTTCCTTACATAATCGACTCTCTCAAGCCTCGACCGCCAGTGGAAACGCAGGATATAAAAGGCACAAAGACTACCGCTGCAGATGGCAATTCTATACCCACTCTGCTTGCGGCGTGTGGTGCCGCCAGGGCTCTTACGCGTTCTGTCAGTGTGCTAAGAACGAGTCTGATTGATGCGGGAGTCGCTACTCCTCTGTTCGAGTTGATCAAGCATCGGGATATTGATGTAAAAATAGCAGCAACATCGGTAATATGCAACATTGCACTGGATTTTAGTCCTATGAAAGAGGTACTTATCTTGTCTTTATAGTATGCATAATGAACTAAACAGAGAACAGGCGATCATATCTGCTGGTATCCTTCCTATCCTTTGTGATCATGCTCACCACAACAACACGAAACTTCGCTTGGAGTCACTTTGGGCTCTTAAGCATATTGCATATAACTCGACAAATGATATCAAAAACAGAATTGTGACTGGTCTTGGTGCCCCGTGGCTAGCAGAAATCATGTCAATGGACCCAACCAGTCAACGAAGTCTTGCGGCAGACTTCAAGATGGGCATGGGAACATCCAACTCGGCTGGTGAAAAGGTTGACTTACTTAACCCGATGGAAGATGCTTCTAGAGCGGAGGAATTAAGAGACGATGCACTAGCAGGTGGTAGTAGTCTTGATGCTCTCCTCGCGGATCCAAATCGACGGAAGAAACTGGCCATGAGCGGGGAGATTGATCAGTCACGGCAGGCGAGACAAGATGACATCGCAGTACAAGAGCAAGCCCTAGACTTGGTCCGCAACATCATGTGTGGGAACGGTGCAGCGGAGATTGTCGACTTCTTTCTCGCCGAGATTGGTCACCACCAGTTTTTGAGCATATTGGCAGAAAAAATGCGACCCAGACCAAATCCCACTCGACGCGACACCGCAGCGAATCCTCCTCCACCACCAATGCCAGCCGAAATTCTCGTTGCAGTTACCTATGTACTCGTCAATCTCGCAGCTGGGCCACCCAAACAACGAGACCTTCTATTCACGCACCGCGAACTTCTCAAAAATCTGATGTGGCTATTTGAGCACCCCAACCGTGTCGTCCGAGTAAATTGCGTCTGGGTAGTGATCAACCTAACGTACGAGGACGACCAAAGCGATCGCTCAGCATCCCACGATCGAGCAGTAAAACTCAAATCACTGGGCGTGATAGATCGCCTTCACAGTGTCGAAGAAGATTCAGATTTGGATGTACGAGAACGAACAAAAACAGCTCTACACCAAATCCGCAAATATATAATGGCATAGAGTCCTCTGATAGAGGCTCGTTTGCAATTTTCCGATCTGTTTGAATTAATATTCATTACTCATTCATGTGCATGGAGAAATGTCTTTCATTCACGGGATACTTGGACTATTTAACATTTTTGGCATCGTTGAGCGAGGTTATTATTTATATATGGTACATTTAGCAATGAAATGTGATATTAACATACATATTAGCGATAGATGTCGATAGGGTTGATAATCTATATGCCCCGCAAACGTCATAAAAGACCCACGCCTAAACATTCATACAACAATATGTCAGTTGATATTTCGACTTTCATTCGGTTCTCACCAAACAAAGGACATTCTATATATAAAGAAACCAAAAACGATGGCACCAATACCTCCGTCTGTTCTTCGCGCCCTATCCCTCTCTCTTGATCTCGCCCCCTCAAAAGCCACTCTATCAACCTCCGAACTAGGATCAGGCTTCTCCAACACGGGACGCATCACGATCTCCATACCAAAACCGCAGACAGACAGTGGCTTGTCTGAAGAAGACGAAGAGCAGAGACAATACTTCCTCAAAACCTCACCCGACGGCCAAGAAATGTTCCAAGGCGAATTCGCCTCGCTGAACACCATTGCTGATGCCGTACCTGGTTTCTGTCCTAGAGCTTTAGGTTGGGGTCCTCTCGACAAGGGCAAAGGCTATTTTCTAGTCACTGAGTTCCTGGATTTGTCGGGTGGATCATCTCGCCCATCTATCACAAAACCGTCCAAAACGAGTCTTGCGTACAGATTGGGAAAGTTACATAGCACACCTGCCTATCCGTCGTCCTCTTCAGCAAAAAGATATGGCTTTCCAGTACCGACGTACTGCGGAAATACGCGCCAGCCAAATGAATTTCATGACTCGTGGGCGGAGTTTTATGTGAATGAGCGATTGCTCATGATCCTGAAAGAGTCGGAGAGGAAGAATGGATCGGACGCTGAGCTACGAGATTTAGTCACCAGGACCGCGGAGACGGTTGTGCCGCGATTACTTGCGGACGGCCACCTGGGCTATGACTACCGCGGACAAGGGGAAGGAATATATCCCGTCGTCGTCCACGGGGATTTGTGGAGCGGGAATGCGAGTCAAGGCCGCATCTTTGAACCTTCTCCTTCTCCTTCCGCCGAAAACGAAGGCGACGGAGGAGGAGTGGTATACGACCCCTCAGCTTGCTATGCGCATAGCGAGTATGAGCTAGGGATTATGCATATGTTTGGCGGGTTCGGACAGGCGTTTTTCGAGGAATATCATTCCATTGTCCCGAAGACAGAGCCGGTGGAGGAGTATGAGGATCGGGTAAAGCTTTATGAATTGTAAGTCTTCTTTCTTGCCTCATTCCTCGATTTATGCGGTGCTGATTTGGGTTATGTAGGTATCATCATTTGAATCATCATGCTATTTTCGGAGGGGGGTATAGGTCTGGCGCTGTTGCGATTATGGATAAGTTGATCAGCAAGTATGGATGTGGTTGATACATCGCCGGAATCGAGACTGATTGTTAGTTCTCGCTGTATGTACATGTAGAAATAGATTGTTGGGTTTTGTAAAAGATATGGAGCGTGCACGGACCACCTCTATCAAAGGCAATCCCGTGATTTCGATTTTTATGACATCCATTCATCCCAACTTCTTCACCAGGACAACACCTAGCCGTAAAAAGAAAACAAAACAATGGCAGGGCACCACAACAGAGCCAGAAGGGGCGGCGGCAACCACTCCGCTGCCCGAAACAATCCTCACAACCGTCCACATCACCATGGACCTCCTCCTGCGCGCGCAGTAGCAGAAGAGGTAGGCCACAAAATGTCGCCTCAACAACAACGACATCATCAGCAACAACCGCCCACAGGACCAAGGGCAATGCAAATATTGAATCCGCATCCATCTTTTATTCAGGTCGCGAAACCGTATGTTTTTGAACATACGATTCAGGAATGTCTATCGGCGACGGGAGTTGATCCGCAGCGCGAAGATGATATTCGGATTTCTGGCGTGACGTGGATTGATAATGTTCGCAAGGCTCTCCGACTGTATGTCGTTCTCGCCTTCTCAGTTGCTAAGTGATGCCGTCGCTGATATTGTATAGACCCGTGAAAACATATAATACTGCATGTGTGTATTACCACAAATTTAGACTCGTTCATCCCGACAGCCAGTACAGTTATATGGTAAGTCTCCCGCATCGAATCGTCTTGAACATGCCATTGACTTGTCCAAGGATGCTGCGGCCGCAGCTTTATTCACTGCCTGTAAAATTGAAGATACCCTCAAGAAGAGTCGCGACATCGTGTGCGCTGCATATAACCTGAAACTTCCTCCATCGGAACAAGTCTCACCTGACGATGCCGTAAGCTTCTTCCACCCCCGCATAAATTTGAAGATTGATTATTAATGTGCATAGATATTCGACCAACATTCCCGGGGAATCATCATCCTCGAAAGACTGATGCTCGAAGCATCAGGTTTCGATTTTCGCAGTCGCCACCCTCAGAAACTGCTCGTCAAACTCCTCAAGCAATACGGCTTGAAAAGGGACAATGAAGTCGGCATTCTCGCGTACTGCATTTCTCTTGATTTGTACCGCACTTTTGCGCCGTTGAAGCAGACTACGGGGACCATGGCGTTCGCATGTTTGGAATTGGCGTCTCGTCTTCTTGATGCTGGATTGGAAGATGTTGAGGCTGGAAAGGGTTATGAGGATTGGAACCTAGGACGTGCTGAAGTCATGGGTACGCTTCTCTCTTCTGACTCCACCACCATTGGAATAACTGACGACAGTGATAATAGAAACACTGCTGGACTTACTCGATCTATACATTCATCATCGGTCGTCCACGGTCGTCGGTCCCGAATATCCACTTGAAGCTTTCCTCGCAATCCGTATTCCGCTCAATAAACAGAGTGAAGACGAAGGACTACCCCGATTCACCCACTGGCGAGACAGCAGGGTTTCTGTATCGGTCAACACCAAAGCAACCAACGGCACCGGTCCAAAACATGGCAAAAACAACAAACACAAAGGCAAAGGCAAAGACCAACGAGACCGCGAATTCGAGAATTCGGCCGCTGCCGCAGCGGGCCCTCCACCGAATCCGCTTACGCCGATATCTGCGAATGGCGAAAAGCCAGGTTTGAGTGATCGAGGCCGCGATGGGACGGTACGCTTCATGTTGGATGTTGAGCGTGCCGAGGCGGAGAAGAAGATTGTCTCAAGTTATTTCCGGGATACCATGGAGGAAGTCGAGGATTAGTACATCAACATCGAGTCGGGCTGATTGCATGGACTGTCGGAGTCTGCTGTCATCTTTCATGTTTCATATTTCGTGTTTCTGATTTGGTTTGTATCGGTTGCATTTGTTCGGGATGTACGCATTATGGATGGTCTGCTGGTTTTCTCGAGTTTGTTCACATATTGATTGAATGATACCCCTTCTTTTTTCTCTTTCTCTTTCTCGTTCCGCTTTTCGTCAAAAGCTTTCTATCCCTCGTAGAAGAATTCAAATGGAAAAGAATGAATTCATTCCAATAAATACTAAAAATTAAGCCAATAGATATGATACTAATTCCAATACTAATGCCATCATGCATCCCATTTTGTATAAATAAACGCAGAACAAGCAAATAAGTCAAAACTCTGACTACCCAATGAACCCGTACATAGGCTAAATCCCATACCATTCGAAAAAAAATTCAGTGATTCCGTCCCAGAATAGAAAAACATGAACCCAGAAAGGTTGTATAGTCATGACCAAGAGAGGAGGATAAAAGCTGAGAGGGACACAGCAGATAAAGAGACAAAAGTAGTCTGCCTTTGAATAGGCTCTGCCATCATGGCACGAAAGATGAGAAAGGCATGTGTCGGTACATTTTCCCTTCATGAATGGTAGAGATAGCAAGGTCATATAAAAAGAGAGGATGGTAGAATGTGAAACCCTCCTCTTGTATTAGTGTATCGAGGAGACGACAGCGAGTAGAGTCAGGGGAATTGGATAGTATAGCACGAAGACGGATAATCTCTCGCATTGCCTATAGTATCGGTTCGAATAAAATGAATAGGACAGAGAATATTGCTTGCAAGATAAGGCCGTTGTCATCACGATGTTCCTCAAGAACGCCCTAGATGCACACTAAACACGCGCGACTAGGCTGACGACTTTTCATGAGATTAAAATATGTAGAATTTTGATTGTATGTGATTGCTCGACATCAAGAAGGTCCATTTGTGGAAGAATGGGAAAAATCACGTCAAGAAGGCGTTTCAAGTCTATCGTCTGAAAAGCTCGCCGGTTAGACATTCAAGAGCCTATTTGAGTTAGTAAATGACCATCTATTAGTTGTAAATGAACGTACCGTATCTGTGACAACGCCTTGGTTGTACAGATATTTACTAAGTCCTCGGACAACCTCAAGCTGCTCATCGACCGTCAAGCCATTGATTGCAGTTTCAATGACATCACCAACACTAGCCGTGTGGAGAGCAATGAAGCTTTGGTAGTACATGAAAGCAAAGAATCCCATGATGAATTGACAATCCATACGGTCAGTGATACCGCCATGTCCTGGGATAGACTCGCCAAAGTCCTTGATCTTGAACGTGCGCTTCAAGCCAGAGGCGAAAAAGCCGCCAAAAGGTGCAATCAAAGATGCAAATGTCGCAAAAACAAGAATGTGGAACTGCATCGGCGCGACGTGAATGGTTTTGGGAAGAAGAGGCCAGTTTGGAAGCTGATATGTGTTCGGGATGAAGACTGGGTTGACCGTGCACTCCAAGCCAGTTACAACGTTGGAACCTAGGTCGGTCACGGGGCAAATAAAGTATTTATACTGCATCAGGATATTGGTCATGAAATAGCCAAAGATGATAGTGCAGATCCATGCTCCAATGAAACCCTCAACGGTCTTCTTTGGAGATAGCTTGATGAGCTGCGTGCGACCGAATGTAATACCGCAAACGTATGCAAATATGTCATTCGTTATGACGAGGGACGCGGGCAGGAAGAACCAGATCATGCCCTCGAAGATGTTGTTCATTATGAAATGAGCTTGCACGACGATCAAGTACAGCGCCATGTGAGTCCAAGCAAATTGAGTGAATTGGAAACGATAGTGGCCCTTTTGGAGCGTGGCCACGAAGAAGACGAACCCTGTAATCGTTAGATGTGTTTACCATAGCAACTCCTGCAGCGCAACTTACCGAAAACGTAAAGCATAAAACTGAGGAAACGATGGTGTGTTGCGAATGGCAGCAGTATCCGATCCACCAACAAAATATGTTTGAAATAGTAAATGACGCTCTCCCCGTAAAGAAAGTACATGGTTGTAGCCAAAAAGTACCAGTTCAACGATTTCGTGAACCGAAGGTTCCTGTCTTTGCTGGGGACATTGGCAATCGCAATAACCTCCTTAAAGGACACGATTTGAACGGCGGTAACGATGGCAATGAGGTATATATGACCGGAGAACATCGCACTAAAAAAACCGGCAATCATGACAAAGGTCCATATCGTTCGAGTGATGAAGGTCTGTTTCTTCTTCTCGTAGTCCGAGAGAGCCGGAGCGTCCGAAACCTGCTGTCGTTAGCTTGGTCGTCGCATGAACGGAACTCTCGGCTCGACACTTACCTCCTGTGGATTGACATCGGTTTTGTTGACTGGAATCTCGCCGTCGCTTACTTCTGAGAAGCTTGATCGCAAGGCTTGGTCGCCATTCGAGCGATGGGGAAATCTAACATTTCTTCGGCCCATCATGGAGAAATTTAAAACGAAGGAGTGAATTGGCCCTGCACTGCCACGGACAGAAATTACAGAGTGGTTAGTTCGCGACAGATGGACACAAATCAACGAAAGGGTGGAATGAAGAATAAGGGGGATGAGAAGGAAAGTGAGTGAGGGTTGTTGTCCGCATTGGATGGGAGCAGCAAGTCGACGTCAGTTGCGGCCGTGGTAAAACTTGGGAGCCTTGGTCGCTCAGGCGCAGCAAGGCTTGGCATTGGCGGGTGAACCTCGTGCGGAGCGCGGAGATAACTTTCAACACAACATCTTTAAATCTAACAAACATCAAGCCCGAGACTTGCCTAATGGCACCATTCACAGGCTGGTGGAATGGACAGCGATGACGAGTTCCTCGAAGATGGCCTGGACTTTGATGCCATCCCCACAGGGACACTGCTTCAACTCGAGAAAAGCGCCTGGCAAGCTACTCAAGCACCGCAGCACGACGAACGCAGTCAACAACCCTGTCTTCAGACGAACAGAAACCAATTGAATTATGAGTCGCAATATAATGCTCCGCAGCGTCGCCAGTCGGGCTTCTATGGCAATGTAGAGGTTGTTGACTTAGACGCCGATCTTCTGGACAACGATGAACCCTTGGAAGACGTCGTCAAATCGAACCCGCCAATCGCCCAGAATGTCCTGCACGGTCACGGCGCAACCCAGAGACCATATACGCCAGTTAAAACACAAAATATCCAGCCCGTTCAGGGCAGCCATGATCGTGAAATAGGGGCGAAGATTGAAGAGGTATGCATTCCGATCTGATCGATTGAAGCAAGCTGATGAAGCAGTTTTCACGCAAATATGATGCGATTAACGAACAATTGGCATCGGCGAGAGAAGACGTGACAAAAAAAACCGGCGAAGTAGCCATTCTAAGAGCGAATCTCACTAAACAAGCCCAAGAGTTCGAGCGCACGATTGCTTCCCTCAGAGCCCAGTTGACGGAACTTACAACGAAGAACAAAGGTGTTGAGCAAGCTGCTATCAACGATCGGCAGAAACTTGAAACAGAGAATTTATTCCTAAGAGAAGAGCTACGCGATGAAGCACTGCGAGTAAACAACCTTCGCGCCAAAAAGAGAGCGGAAGCCCCTCAAACACCCAGAAAACAGAGAACACTACCCTTTCGCGATGGCTTCGATGACGATGAAATCGGGGTCGGATCACCCACCAAGTCCTCCGGTGGACGATCGAAACGAGGCACACCGAGTGTATCTGGAAAGCGAAAGCGCAAAGTCAGCGATGCCCCGATACCTATGGCGCCTTTGCAATTGAGCCAAGGAATTGGGGCTATGGAAGCGGAAACACTGGCTTCAGATTCTATGGACACTACAACCGAGGAGAGAGGGCATATTTCAGAAGGGTTTCACATGATACAGATCCTGAATCACAGAAACTATCCCAATGCGGAAAGTGATTTGGAAATTATGGCTGGACTAGCATTTCCATCCGAGCCTGACAGAAAGATTTCTTCTATCGTGCTGGAGACAATGAGCGGAGTGACATCCAACTACCCTGTGAAATATGCACATTGCCTGATACAGCTGTGGGATCGTGCTCTTGTTGAAAAGTTCTACAAAGTTGTGCCCGTGTTCATGGCTTCAATCAAGTTCATTCTTCTGCTCGATTTGTACTCGATTAGTCCGCAATTAACAACCGAACTGGCCGGCATCCTCCAGGCTTCGATTTATGTCAATGCAGCCACTCGCTTTGAACACTCTGCGGTATCTTCGAAAGTCAAGGGCGAAAGTCGAAGAACTCCACGAACAGTGTTACATGCAGATGTCGACTCGACTTTTGCATTAGAAATTATGTATTTACTAGCGCTAGCTTGTCGACAAGATGACGAATCTCACGAACATTTATGGCGCAACATACACTTTGATATATTATTAATGACTTTGAACGACCATCAGCCTTTGCAGGATATTATTCTATCACTGAAGATATTATCGACCAGTCTACGACAGAACTCCTTTGGAACTATTCAACCCTCTGAGGCAGAACAGCGACAAGTCGAATACCACTTCATCGAGCGCGTCACATGTCTTCTCTTCCAGCGCATTGAGCCCGACGAAGGCGAAGAGGACTATCTTCCACTACAAATCTGTCAGATGCGACTCGAAGCTCTCACTTTTCTGGAAATGATCACATTTTATAGTTTCGAAATGACGACAGACGCAAGTAAAACCGCCATCATGTCCTACCCGTTAGTCCTCCCACGCCTCTTTCGAACATTATACGACGAAATGGATCGTCTTTACACGCTGTGTCCAGAGCACAGTATCCGAACAGCTCTCATCAACCGATTGATGCACTTGATATACAGACTTATCCGAAGCGGCGGTGGCAAGAACCTCCACGAAGGATTGTCGCGGTTGAGTGGCGCAAAGCAGAAGCATCGACTTGTCCTGTCGCGATTAGCATTTAGCGAGGGTCAGTATTTGGAGTCTGGCATTACGGAAGAGACGATGGAGATGGCGCGGCAGTTGCTGGAGGAGGAAGATATGAGTCCTGAGGAGGCTGAGGCGCTGTTTGATGCATTTCCAACAGGCGGGCGTTTAAGTGGCAGGGAGGGTACACAGGTTGAGCAGTAGCATACACGTAGTTAGACCTACTTACATCACTAATGAATATTTTCATGATACTTGTATTCGAGAAAATAAATAATGATATGCATGAGACATTTCACACTGGGACCGTCAATTGTATCAAAAAAATTCTACATGACCGTTACCTTAATATTACACAGCTTTCCTATTGTTACTCATTGATTTATACCTAACAAGCAAACAAAAACATGCACGCAAAAGTACACCGGACAATTAGATCCTGGGATCTCCTGATACTTGCTCAGTATAAGCTGACTCTTCTCCATACCCTCGCACAAGGCCAGGAAATGATGAAAAGATAGAATGCACATAACGTGAAGAAGCCAAAGAATACGCCTGCCAAAGACCCGAAAGGCCGTTGGACAAACCGGTCCTCCGCGCTGTGCAATGCAGGAACCAATCTGTGGTAGCCCGCCTTGATGATCGCGGCCACCCAAACAAGGTAAGTATGAAGAAAAGAAAGAAGAGAAAAGTTGAAAGCTGTCGGGGGGAGAGGGAAGTATTTATAGGCAGAGGAGGCGCTAGTGCCACTAGGCCCTCTTCGGATACGAATCATGTGATTGGCCAACGAACAAAGGGGCAGGAACGACAAACAATGCAAACGTCGTATAGTCACGTGCCCTTCGGAAACTGGTGTTTTTTGTAAGTCCGCATAGCAGCGTTTGGAAGTCGACGCAGCCAGAGTCGAGTGAATTGTCTATCGTCAACTCACCGGCACCATGAGGAACAGGGCAACGACGCCTTTGAGCAAGGCTGTAAGTACAATGCTTGCATCTTTCTTGCTCCGAAAGATTGCATCAAGCTGATTGTCGACTACACAGAAAATTCGACAATCATGGAGCAAATACAACTTATATAACCTACACCGATTCCGCGCCCCCCCAACCTCCAGCAGAACATTCTTCCAGCAGAAATGGACCGCCAAATCCACAGCCCGATCATATCACGGCGAGCAAATACGTGAGTCTCAATGGACTCGAATGTTCTCTCGGCGACTGGCCAGTGTCGTCCCCATGAACCCGCAACAGCTTGCCAGTGATGACGGATCAATCATTTCCGCCGGTCGAGGTTCCGGCTTAGAGAGCGAAGGGAGAAAACTTACGCCGAAACGCACGCCGTATACGAATATGACTTTTGCGCCGTTGGAGCGACGGTTGGATGTTGCTATATTCAGAGCTATGTTCGCTAGTAGTACTAGACAGGCCAGGCAGTTTGTGGTTCATGGTGCTGTTACTGTGAATGGGAAGCAGGTTTGTTTTTTGTTCTTGCTCAATTGGGTCTTGCAATTAAGTCTTGCTAACGTTAACTGGTAGATGCAATTCCCTGGTTATCTCCTCAATCCCGGGGATCTCTTCCAAGTCGAACCCGAGCGGGTCATGTACGCCACAGGTGCGCCGAAGAATAAACTCGAACGTCGTGAGACCCGTGTAGCGAAAAGAGCAGAAACGAAAAATGACGAGACCGAGGCTGAGAACTCCGAGGAATCAAGCGAAATAAAAGCAGCGGGGGAATCCAAGGAAGTGCAGAGTCCCAAGGAAACATTACAACGTCTTCTTGCTCAGGCTAAGACCATCATGTCTCGTGAGAAGGACGTCCTCCCCGCGAAGAAAAAACAAGAGCTCCGTGGATTCCAGAAAGTCGTCCGTAGTGTCCTGTCCAAGTCCGCCACCAGCACCATTCTCGCGGATAACCTCGAGTCGCAATTCTCCGAGCTGCTCGGTCTCTTGAAAGCGAAGAAAGCTGAGCCTGGTACTTCCCGCCGCAATAAAAAGGATACCGAAGTCAAGAGCGACAATGCCGTCGCCGAAGAAATCACCAGCGGCCTCAGTGAGGAATTGAAGGATGCCTTCAGGCAGGCCGCCGAGAACCCAAACTCAGTCGACGCCTCCGAACTCAGCGAAGACGAACTCGAAATCCTCAAACAGGCCATTGCTCAAATGCGCGACAACCCCATCGACAACACCAAGCCTTATGCAACGCCCTGGCGGCCTCGCGACTTTATGAATGCTTTTGCATTTATTCCTCGATACTTGGAGGTCAACCACAAGATTTGCGCGGCTGTCTATTTGCGACACCCCGTTGCGCGACCGGGATTCTCGGAGGTGCCCAGTCCGTTTGGCGAGAGTATCCAGACACCTGCTTTTGCCTGGTACCTTCGCAGGCGGTAGTCTCTTTGGTCCTCAGAGCGATTCGATTTCATTCACTGTATTAACTCGCCCTTTTTCTTCTTCTTTCGACACTTGTGATTCTATGCAATGATAGTAGCGGAGGTTCTACATCATCTGGGCTGTATTTGTATAACATTATTAGCATGGACTGTAAATGTTAAAACATTCTTTATATCCGTACTTTTCCTGAAAGTAAATTACAATACAAACTTACGTACGACAACCATAAAATACGTCTACGCGCCAAGCCACCAAAAAATTTACACAATTTACACAAGTTCCGCGGTGGCTGGCCTCTCAAAACAATCCCAGACGGTCCGCCGACGATCCACTTTCCCTGAAAATTTTCGTAAATAATCTTTTGCGCTTTTTTTCTATCTCGCCCGTTGTTACAATACTCGGATACAAAGGTGATCTTCAAACATCAACATCAAGTTTTCAAGTTTGATTGATCGTGAGAGGGAAGATGTTTCCCTGGCAGGGAGAAAGCAAAGGCACTTCGTTCTTACTTGCTACCCAACAGCGCAAGCAACGGCAGCAGCAAGCGCCGCAACAACCGCAGTCGGCGCGACAGGATAATGGATACGGACGATGGCGCTTACCGTCTGTGATGCAGGGGGTAAGCCAAGCCGTGAATGATAAACCTAGTAGTAATCATACATCCTCAAACGTGGCGAATGGGAGAGCTTCGTCATTGGCAAATAGAGAAGAAGCGCTCGCTGGGCCGGAGAGTATCAGTCTTTCTGCATCTGGCGACGACGATGAAGAAGATGAGGGAGAAGACGGCGACGCAGAGCAGCAAGGTGACTCTGAAGGCGAGGACTTTGATAATCGATCTTCTAGAAACGAGTCCAACCCAACTGCTACAATAGAAAACGGCACAGAAAAGCAAGCAACACGACCACCCGGTCAAAGACTAGGAGAGCGCATGCCACCCCTGGGCTACCCACCACAACCCAGCTTCCGCAACTATCATGCGCGCCGCCTCAACACTGAAGAAGAAATCAAACTCTTCGAGCTGTGCATCAAACACAGCTCCACATTCGGTGAACGCAGCAAACTTTGCGAATGGTGGAAGAACATCGCCGATGAATTCATCGAGAATTATGGCGGGCCGTATAGCTGGCATTCCGTACGCAGAAAAGTTGATCTCGTCACGAGGCAGAGGATCAAGCATCTTGCAGACCTCAAAGAGGGTAAGATTGAGGCTGATCAGGCGACGGATCCGTGGAAAAGGGTGCTCGATGAATGGATTCCGACGTGGGAGAAGTTTGAGGTTTCGGAGAAGAGGAGGATTCAGGTGAGGGATCAGAGGGCTGCGATGAGGAAGAGGAAGGAGCCGCCTACTTCTGTTGCTGGTGGAGTTGCTGCAGAAGGCTCAAATCCTTCTTCTTCACCTGCGCCGTCTTCGTCGACGCCAGCTGCGAAGCGGAAATCTACTGGAGCTACTCCATCTACTGGTGCAGGAGCGCCGGGATCATGGCAAGCAACACCGTCCAAATGGACTCCGGGTCCTAGCCCCTACGGCCCTCCGCTGTATGCTATACCTGCAGGACCTATAGCACAACCGCCGCCATCGATGCCGGGCATGAAAATGCCAGATGGGTATGATACCATGTTCCGCAGTCCGGCGCATCCGACTACACATCCTTTATACCCTTACCCTCCACCGCAACCATACTACACTCCTCCTATGGTCGCACCGCCAGCAGCGGACAATAATCTAACCTCAGCTGTCTTGGAGACATTGACAAAGCTGAACAAACATCTCGAAAAGGCGGACGGCACTTCCTCCCCTATCGTAGCTGCTCTGACTACCAACAATAACAATAACACCATCGACAAATCCATCGAAAACGGAACATCATCTCCCCAACGAGACGCAGACGCAAACGCAGAAGATCCCAAAGAACCACCAACCACGACAGTAATATCAGCCACAACCCTGCAAGAACTCAAGGCAGAACTTCACGCAGAGTTTAAGACGGAACTAGCCAAGGTCCACGAAGCGTTTACCGCGAAACTCGATGCTCTGGAGAAAATTCAGGAGATGATTATGGATATGTTGAGACAGGAACCTGGGCGGGAATAATCTAACTAGCCTCGCTAGAGGACAGGGATGAACGATTCTTTTTGTTTCTCTTTTGCGTGTTTGTTTTTATGTTTTCGTTTATAGATACCCTTACCTCATATAGTATACTCAGCTTAATCTACGTCTTACTCTCTCGACTCGTTTATATATACTTCGATCAACTGGTAGAGGCAGACAGTTTACAATTTGTATGTGTGTTGTGTAGAGCTAGAATACACTCGCCAGACACCTTCTCACCAGCGTCAATGAAGAAAGAATACAAATTCTAATGAACAAAAGAAAATGATATGGCAAAAAGATACATGTGGCTCCCAATTCAAGTACATGGTTTATGCTTCTTTTCGACTCCGCAGTAAAAAAGCATAAAAGGACGCAAAAAGGTAAGGTGATGATAGATTAAAAGGGTTGGACATTACATCAGCCGGACTGCTTAGTAGTAGAAGGTCTCGTCAACGGTACGACCTCTCATCCAAAGAGGCTCGCTTCCACGAACGAAGATATCCTCAAACAAGATACGATTGTTAGGCTCGGGGGCAACCATCTGCTCAGCGACAGCAACCTCCTCATCAACGAAGCTGCGGGCCTCCTTGTCGATGGTCTTGAGCTCCTCCTCAGAGACGACGGACCAGTCGAGCAATTTCTGCTTGAGGCCGGCAATGGCGTCATGGGTGCTGCGCATGCGCTGGATTTCTTCACGGCTACGGTAGGTGGTACCGGGGTCGGACATGGAGTGTCCTCCGTAACGGTAGGTGACGTACTCGTAGACCAAGGGGCCTTTGCCGGAAGTGGCGTATTCGCGGCCGTATTGGACGGCGGCCTTAATGGCGAGGACGTCCATGCCGTTGACCTTGATACCGGGGATATATTGTCCGCGCTTGTAGTAATCGGTTAGGGCAGAGGAGCGGGCGGCAGAGGTACCCATTCCGTATTTGTTGTCTACCAATTAGTCTTCTTCGACCCAGTCACGGGGCGAAACAGAAACTCACTTTCACAGCCGAAAAGAACAGGCAGGTTCCACAGCTTAGCCATGTTGAAAGCCTCAAAGACTTGACCCTGGTTGGAGGCACCGTCACCATAAAGCGAGATAGAGCAGGTCTTCTCGCCATTGTACTGCTGAGCAAAAGCCAAACCAGCACCGACGGGCACCTGGGCACCGACAATACCGTTTCCGCCGTAAAAGTTAGGAGCAAACATGTGCATGGAACCACCCTTTCCGTAGGCAATACCCTCACGACGACCAAGCAATTCACCAATGATGGACTTGACGGTACCACCGCGCATCAGGGCGAAACCGTGGCAGCGGTAGGCGGTGATGAGTTTGTCCTGGGGGGTGATGGCGTGTTCGATACCGACGGCGACGGCTTCCTGACCGGTGGACAAGTGGCAGAAACCGCGGATTTTCTTTTCTTTGTACAAACGATCGGCGGCCATTTCCATTCGTCTACTTCGGTTAGAACGGTCATATAATAGAACAGGGATATTGCCGTAGCCCTAACGACATACCGGATTGCTACCATGTCGTAGTACATCTGCTTCAGCTCCTTCTTGGTGGTCTCCAGAGTGTAAGGAGGCGGGTCAAGCTCGTAGGTCTCGAAGCTCTCATCGGAGAGTCTGACTGTGAAGGGCTTATCATCTTCCTGCAGATTGTCAGTATGGAAGAAACTAAATGGAGCAATAGGAATACCTCAGGAATGTTCTCAGCATGCGCTGAGGCAGCGTCGGTAGTCACTGAACGACGAGCTGCGAAAGGAGCAGTAACGACCTGGCGCCTGAGCGGCGCAACCTGGCGCGCCCACAACGATCGGGAGAGCATTGTGATAGATGTGAGGATGCAATTGATGAGAAGCACAAAATCACAAGAGAATGGAGACAGAGGGAGACACAGGAAGGAAACGGAGAGAAGGTAGAGACACGGAGTCCGCCCCGAGAAAATGCAGCAGCAGAGACTAACTAATTTCGTTCACTTGTTGGGGACTTTTTTGTCGCTCTTCACCGGGCCGGACGGGATCGGGTTATGTAAGCGGCGCTAGCTGTGTCTGGCGTAGCGATACCTCTAACAAGCTCTCGGTGTATTTGCATCTCCGGCTTATCTACATACAACCCTACAGCGATAGAGCACTCTAATTCGTAGAAAAGAGACATCACAATGAATAGAACGTCAATATAGAACACGAAGTAGACATATCATATACACACAGTACAATCAACGATCAAGAATATGTAAAACACCGCCCCCCACAAATACATAGATAGAGTCAAATGCAGACCTATATCGAAACGAAATGGTATCATAGATAACAAGGGAATATGAAGAAGGAAGAAAGTGTAAGAATAAAATCATGACTCGTACAGGTCGGTATCAAGAAGAGACTACTCTTCGGTTAGCGCATCGTCGCCCATTTCACGCCACTCCTTGGACTTATCGGTAAGCCTCTTCACTCCAACCACACGATCCGACCACAAGGACTCGGAAGGTGTGCGGTATGTGAATGCCCGCTGCGACGAAACCACGCCGATAGCTTGCAGCACGGCTTTGCGAGAATCGCGGCTAAACACGGCCGGATGGTTGATCCATTCAAGCGCTGCTTCCAAATCAGCATCTAATGCCGCCATGACGTGTTGATCAACAGCAGCAACAGGGGTGATAGTAGCTGTTTCGGATGCAGCAGATGAGCTGTTGGTTTCTTGGAAGTGCGACGAGCGTGGGGATGTCGAGTTGGGTGTTCCAGCAGGACTGTGAGGATCGTTCAAGAGACCGTTGGATGTGCTGGGCTTATTAGCACCGGGAGGCAGAGGTGGGAGTCCTCCTTTTCCAAGACCCTTGAGGATACTTCGGGTCTCGTGAAGGAGATGTTGGGCACGGTCGTGCTGACCGCGAGAGACAAGGGTCAATGCCCTAGTTAGCATGTCCGATGCTAACAATTCCATTCGTCGTTGCACGATCGATGGATGAGGAGGGATAGGAGGTGTTGAGGGCCGTCCTCCATGCTTGGCTCGCGGGTTAGGAGGAAGCATGGTGATAGCCAAGAGCGACGGACGAGGAGAATGCGTTAAATGGCCTTCGCGGAGAATATCGCCGTATGTGAGATCAGCTTGGATGAGAGGAATCTCTTCTACGCTGACCACTCGCTGCTCGTCACCATCAGGCCCACCTCCGAGCGCTTCTAAGCCAGACACCAGACTTTGCCACGGGTCTTGAGGGACATGTTCCTGTGTGGCATTATCAGGCTGAATGACAAGCTGTACGAGAATGTCTCGTTTGTCGCCAAATCTCAAATCGCCAAGAGCAGCTTCGGCGTCCTTTCCAGTAGCTCGTTTTGTCGTGTGCAGAGCACCGCTGATCTTGACAAACTTTGCTGGCGAGCCTTCTGGTAAACGTAGCTTGAGCTTGACATTCTGGTGTGAGGTCGATTGAAGAGAGCCAAGGCAGCCAGCGACACATTCTCTAAGCATCATCCAGTCTTTGACATACGTGTAGCAAGCCTTGGTGCGAGTCGATAATTCAATCAAAGTGTCGGGCTTGTGGGTGAGCCCTAAGCCGAAGGAATGGATTCCAACCCTAAAAAGTCAGTGACGTTATTCAGTTGAATAAGTGTCTAACATACTTGGCAGCTTCCGCTCGGGACACGACAAAGTCAACACTTTCCGGATCAGAAGTCGACGAGTCGCTAATGAGCAAGATAGTGGATATAGGATTGGTCGATTTTCGCTGCATCAACAGATCCATAGCTACATTGGCACCTTCAACCACATCTGCTCGCAGGCTCTTCTGACCAACAGGTCGGAGCGAGTTTAGAATCTTCCCCCAGCCATTCCACGCTTTGGTAGTCATTCCGACAAGAGGAACACCTCCACCGCTTGATCCAAAAGTGACCAAGCCCATTCGATCACGTGGACCCAGATTCTGTACCAAAAACTTCAGTGCGTCGCGCAACAGAGTGATCTTCAATCCTTGCATAGATGAAGAGACAGGTATCACAACGACTAAGTCCAGTGGAACATGGAAAGTAGCGGGGCCGGTATCTCGCATTGTATTGGTATAATCTGTCAGTGCGGTGTTGTTGGACTTGTTAGCACCGTATGACGAGGTCGCCGATGACTGGCGTTTATTTGTCTTGGTAGTGCGATAATCTTCCTCTTCGGGCATTGCGCTGTCGGCATCAAAGTCCCTCACAGGTTCGGGATTGTGTAATCCAGCAAGGGCGCGACGCCACACATCCAATTGGCCCCTGTTTTGGAATCGGAGATGGAAGCAGGGTAGATCACTGACAATAAGATTTAGTGTAAGAATCGGTTCCTCTATAAATAGGTTAGCCACTGTCTAAACATTGAGAGTTTATTGTTCATACCAGTTACCACATCAACTTCACGCAAATGCTTCTTTATCAAAATCGAACCTTTCAATGTGCAACGACTGCTTTTGCGTTTACTTTCATGGGCAGCAGAGTCCGAGGCCAGTTTCTTTTCTTTTACGCAAATGAGCATTTCAGCAAACAGATAGCATTCAAGCTCTTGCCACGATTCCCGATCTTTGCCGACATTGATAGATCCGTGTAGAAGAAGTTTTCCAAACCTGTACAATCAGCGAGGCTTCTTCTTTGTTCACCAAATAACATACCGTTGAAATTCTAGGCCATGCCAATTCTCGACTCGCAAACGAAGTTCCTCCGCAATTTCGTCCAAATTCTCTCGAGGTTCGGCAGGAACAGAACGCGATGAATTGACAATCGGCGAACGAATCGGCGAATAGACGTCCTCCGGAGGAAGCTGGGCGTGAATCGGCGTGAATCGGAGGTCGTCCATATCAGGTCGCCAATGGCCATCAGGAACCTCGACAGTAACCACACAGGTCAAAGGTTGCTGCTGGCGGGAGCGATTTAGCGTAGGGAATTCGCTGCGCACTGTGACAATGGGAGCAGGGATCGGATTCTTGATCGCGCCCGACCGTGGACTCAAGTCCGATTCCATGGCCTGTACGTCGTAATCGTGTCGCCGACCAGTGCTCTGTTGCTGTCCGTCGGTGTATTCACCCGACGACGCCACGCCGGTATTCCCACTGTCTTGACGGCTATGGCTCGTCTGTCTTCGAGAGCTGTTTGTAGTCAATCGTTCAATCCGTTCGCGCTGACTACTAGTGTCACGGCTATCCCGCCTGCTGAAATTATGGTCTTGCTGCTGCTGTTGTTGTTGCTGCTGCTGCTGCTGCTGCATTTGATAAGACCTGAGGCTCTCTTGTTGGAGCTGCTGATTATGGTTACGATTATCCCATGGAGTTGGGGTGGTCAGAGTGCTTCGAGTTGTGGCAGCGTCACTGACTGACGCTGACCGGACTATGTTACTCAGCTTCTCTGTGCGCACGCAATTGAAGTTTAGTAGACCATTCGGAACTACCGTTCGGAAGAGATGGCAAGACTTACCAATATCCAAGACATTTCCACCTCGGCTTGTGTCCAGGCCAAGCGGCGCATTGCAGGTAGGACAGTATTGCGATTCGAATTCTTTGATGTACTCGTAGAAACAAGCCTCATGCGATACGTGAGTACACGAGAATTGTAATATACGCTCGCCGCGCAATGTATGTTCAAGGGGCTCCTCGCACACGGCGCATGCGCTGCCGACAAAGGTGCGCTCTCTACGGGTTCGCGCACGATCGATATCCATCATTGCTGTACTATTCCGGCCTGCGCGACTATTGAATGAGGTCTGTGAGCGATTTGAATGAGACGAAGCCGGCCACGGCTTCGCCCTGTCTGAATGCTGCGACTGCGACGGATGGACGGAGCTGGATGTTGTGTGGTGACCAGAGATATATGACTGTCTCGACCGAAGGCTCTCCGGACGGTATTCAGACGGATTGCGAAACGATGGGCGAAATGATCGAGTTGTCGAGACAGAGTCTACGCGAGAAGTGGTCCGTGGAGAGGAAGAATATTGATGCTGATCTATAGCCCATTGGCGGAGAACCTCTTTGTTAGCTTTCTTTCAACATGACAGGTCGGGCTGGCACAATGCGGCCAATAAAAGCACGGGGGAAAAACAGCTCAGCCATTCAGTGAATGTGATGAAGTCATCACACAAAGAAATACCGAGTCTTGGGTGCATTGGGGCGGAATGAGACGGGGGACGGTGATGGGCGCGGGGAGGGGGCCAGCGGACAGAAACGGGGATCCATGATGATACCAGGTCATGCAGTATGATTGTCAGCGAGGAAGATTGACATTGATGCAGAGGAAAAGTATGGGTTAATTGCATTATTATGTGTCAAATGGACTAGGGACAATCAATGGTATTGTGTGAGTATGCAAAATTGCGCATGCCGGGGGGGGGGGGGGGGGGGGGGTGGTGCGGAACCCAAACCCAGGAAAAAATTTAAAAGTTGCCAGAAAAATACCAGAGACTTTTGACTAGTTATTTTTTTACCGCCCAAAAATAGGCA
>JAKLMW010000078.1:0-67235 GCA_022813215.1 Talaromyces ruber | reverse complement strand
AAAAATTTACTTTAAAAAAACCGCCTTACTATTAAAACCCTTTCCAATTATCATTTGGGTTTTTTTTTTTTTTTTTTTTTTATTTAATAAAAACATTTAAATTTTTTAAATTTCTCCCCCCCCCCCCCCCCCCCCCCTTCCCTGCTTTTCCGTGTTGGTGTTATTCGCTTGTTTATATTCTTCTCCTGGTGCTTGATTCTCGATGAAATTGTCATGTTGGTTGGCGCATTGGAGTGAAGATAGCAGACACAGACAACAGACACATTGCAGCAAGTCAAGACAGCGCAAGACATAAGTACTTACTACACCATTATTACTAGATTACGAGAGACGGTGAAAGAATTGATGAATCTTTAAACATGACATTTTCAGTAATTGACGATCTAAGATTCCATACCAATCCAATCCATAAGATACTACGTAATGATACATCCTGAAACTTGAGAAAGAAAGAAGATTAGTTATCATCCTCCAAATAAATACCCGCACGCCTCAGATCCGTCGCTCGAGACGCGAATTCATCCACAGTCGCCTCTTTTATTTCCTCGCTTACTTTTTTGGCGAGTGCATACGCTTTGGCGTCTTGTTCGCGTTGTCGTGCGTCGGCTTCTGCGTATTCGGTCGCGGTTTGCGGGTTAGTGTAGATGGTATTGTAGAATGTGGTTGTGCCGGACGTGATGCTTTTGGCGAGGAGGGAGACTGTTTTTGAGATTAGTGTGGTTAGGCGCGAGGGATCGATGGATTCTTTTGTATCCGTCTCTGTGTCGAGGCGGGCGCGTTTAGGATGATTATCGATGTCCATCATAGTTTCTTGATCTAGTTCGCGAAAACGTTTGCGTTGCTTTTCCCGTTCTGCTTTTGCGGCGAGGTATTTCAAGGAATGGCTTAGTTGCTTCTTTGCCACAGTAGCGGAAGAGACCATGTCCATTGGCGGGGTTGAGAAGAATAGGACGCGTCCGCGGTCATCGCAGTGAAATTCAGAGCGAACGTCGGCTGGGATCGCGGCGTTCGCGGCGTCGCTCAGATGGAACACTTCAATAGGTCGGGGCACATTGGGGCTGTACACTGGTGCGGCTGGAGCTGGCGCTGGGGATGGCGCTGGTGCTGGGTAGCGGTTTGCGGTGTATGGTTGCGCGGCTGTTTGGGGGTATGGTTGTGGGGAAGGAACAGCTGCCACAGGTTGTTGAACTGGAGTTGATTGATATGTGCTTGGGTGTGCTGAAGGGGTAGCGTAAGGGGCGGTGCGTGCTTGTAGAGGTTGATAGTACGGCGCCGGGCTCGGAACGGCCTGCGCTTGATATTGCTGCACCGGGATATTGGTGGATGCCATTTGAAGAGGTGCCCCGACGGCCGGCGACCTTACTGGCGCAATGTTACCGACAGCTCCCATCGGGCTCTGGCTGACGCTGTCTTGATGAAGCGGCGCGCGTTGTATTGGTAGGGGCATTGAAGACTGTTGAGGTAGTGAAGCAGCAAGACTAGGCCGGTGCATGGGTTGCGGAGGCGGAGATGGCGTAGGCTCCGGTGGTGGAGATTCCTGCATAAAGTCAGCAATATTCAGTTATCATTTTAGACAAGACATACATTTTCATCCCGTGGACGCCGATGCACCGCACCTACTAATGGAGGCGCTTTCTCTGCTCCCCACGTCGGTTTTGGCACGTCGTCCGTCTCTTTGGCGTCCGGCGCAAGTAAATGTTTGATAGGGCTTGGAATCTTCTTGATACGCCGCGGCACATCATACAGATCCATCTCGTAGTCTTTTTCACGCACTTCGTCTGGTAGGCAGCTCGCCCAGGTCTTGATCTTGTTCAACTTGTGCTTCTCTTCGTTGTACCGCGCTTCGCAGACATAAATATCCTTGTCTGGTGGGAACCCTCGCGGCCGGCCACGGTTATATCTAGTAAAAAACATGACGAAGCAACGGTCAATCACTTCATCAATACGATGGTCACGGTACTGCCCCGTCTTGACCACCTCATTGGGATAGAAATGCTTCTCAAAATGATGCACCGTCTGTTCGGGCCGGTAGTACCAGCATGCATTCACCCATTTCTCTCCCTCCGAATCTTGCCATGTCCGGTAGATTTGAGCCACGATTGGTTTCGTCACATCGTTTGGATTCTGTATATGCACCCAGTCACCGACTTTCCACAGCTCGCCATTATGAACGATACCCTGAGGCAAAGGCAACCGGCCGTCTTCCATCAAGTACTCGCTGTCTGGCTTTCTCTTCTCCTGTTCGGCGAGTTTGTGTGCCTCGAATTGCAAATCCTCCGCATCTTTGTAGATCTGACTATTCGGCTCGTTGTATGATTTGGCATTGTTGAACATCGTATCAACATCGCGCATGAAGTGATCCACGGAGTGGTACTTCTTTCGCTTTGACTTTCGCTTGATTGAATCAATGGCCATGGGTTCTCTGATTTCCATAAAATAGTCGGGATACATTGCTTTATCCGGCAACCTCTCGAAATGGCGCACTTTAAGCTGACCGGTATTATCTTTGAATTTCCGTAGTCCCTTCAAAACCGCTTTGATTCTGGCCTCCATTGGTGTGTCCACACGAGGAGGTCGACCTCGCTTTTTTCGGACTTCCTGGTCTGGATTCTGCGAAGCATTTTTCCTTCCCGGACCGCGGCGTCGTCTTCTTCGGCCATCTCCGTCGTCAGAATCCTCGTCTTCATCATCTTCGTCGTCTTCATCATCTTCGTCATCCTCGTCCTCGGCAGGGAGTGGATCGGCTTCTGGAATTTCTCCCAAATCAGGCATTTCTGCCGCTTCTGCTGTGATGATGCCGCTGTCGACTAGTTTCTTGAACTCTCCGATAAAAACGTCCTATACACATCAGACACATTTCTAAAAATCCGGTGAAAGGGTTTACCTTGATAACAAGAGCGTCCCTGTAGGCTTGCGACTCGGGTCTGTTGTAAGTTTGCGCATTATGTGTAATCTTCGCCCGTTAGCCTGTTCTCTTGAACGTACATCGGATATCTTACCAGCGCGCAATCTCGGACAAATTGGTCAAACTTGGTATATTCCCGCTTGTTGATCTTTTGCTTCAAGATACTTAGTGCCATAGGTTCTTTGATGATATCGTAGTAATCAGGGACGTATCGTTTGTTGACACTGCGATGGAAAAGTCTCGAGGGATCGTAGTCGCTGTTATTCCATTAGCATGGGTATAGTCTAGTTAAAATGAGTATACACACTCTTCTTCTCTGTAATCGTAGATTGCCATGACTACATCCATCATGGACCTCCATTGATCGGCGGTGACTTCGCTGACGGTTGGTTGCGCCGGAGCTGCTGCTGCCGGTGTTGCTGTTGCTGTTGCTGCCGGAGCTTCGCTAGCAGTATTGGCGGTATCATCGCCTTTATTTTCTGTGCCGGCATTATTTTCGCGACTCTTTGCATCGCCATCCTGTTCAATCGACTGGACAGGCTGCTCGGCCGTGAGCTGAGGGTTGGTCGGTGTCCCTGCGACGCCTGCCTCGGGGGCATGACCCGACATGTCGCAAATTCGTAAACACTCAAGTTATCGGACTGTGATAGAAGTATCTCGATACGACAGAAAGAGCGGCGGAAAGCGACTGGATGTTAAATGGTGAGAAGCGCGAGAGTTTATTAAATAACTAACTTAGTGAATGGGGTTGGATAAGGCTCGACGCGACGGAGGAATTTAGCGTCGCCTTAAGCTGTGGTCCCGATTGGGTATAGCGCAATCAATTTTAACCATTTAATCTTTAAATGTGCCTGGCCAGCTATTTAGACTACTTTCGTACTATGTATTTCACAGTCCAAGGTACATCTATGATTCTATTCTTTGATTATTCATGAAGACCAGTCATGCTCTACCTAATGTGCTGCGCAGTTACTGAGAGATGCACACTACCCACCGGCATTCTATACAACTACTCAGGAACCCTCGCTACATACATACAACACCTCATAGACCCTCATTGGTATTCTCTCCAAGAAGTAACTACAGGTCGATCACTTGCTGTCAGTCTTTGATAATAGCGGATATGGACTCTACATCAATCGATTCCTGGATTAGCATAGGATATGACAAGTCAATCTTCTAGAGGATCACAAGCCAGTGCACTGCTCATGACAAAGGACAAGGCGATTCTCATTAAAGGCAGTAATTTTTTTAATTAGGTAGCAGTCAGGGCAATGGCGGCGGCTCTGATGTAATCCACCAAAGCTTGCCCCGCCAGTTTGACTGCGATAGACAACATCCATTCCTTCTACTAGATGAAAAACAAACACAGTATTTTTCAAGTATATTACTTCTTCTATTACGATCTACAACATCTAAATCACAATCAATATCTATATCGCAGCATCATTCCAGATAAGATGAGAGTCAGAGTCCGGGGCCCCACCGGCCAAAACACCATTACTTTCGATCAGTCCACCACAGTCGCCGATTTCATCCAACTCATCAAGGACAACACCGGACTCAGCGCATTTGAGATCAAATATGGCTACCCAAATTTACAACCTCTTCGACTGGAAGAGCACGATTCTACCCAGGGAATCGCCGAGATAGGCGTGAATCTCAACGGAGAGCAACTCATTGTCACCAGCAAACAACCGACTGAACCAGCGCTATCACAACCACCAGCGACATCGCAAGCCACCCCACAAAACTCGCAGCAATCTCAACAACCGTCGCGTGTCACGCCAGAAGAAGACACTGAGCCGCCCGAAGTACCACTCGCCGAATATGGAGGAACTGTCGTGCTACGAATCATGCCTGACGACAATTCCTGTCTCTTTCGAGCTGTCGGCGGCGCAATCATAGGGGGGATGGACACAATGACAGAACTACGCTCGATTGTGGCGCAAACTATCCAAGCACAACCAGACGTATACAGCGATGTGGTCCTTGAGAAGAAAAGAGATGACTACTGTCGATGGATCCAGAGCGAGAATTCGTGGGGTGGTGGCATAGAGCTCAGCATTCTCAGCAAGCATTTTGGCATTGAGATCTGCTCAATCGACGTACAGACATTGCGAGTGGACCACTTCAACGAAGGACAGCCTACGAGATGTTTTGTGGTTTATTCTGGCATTCACTATGATATGATTGCCTTGTCGCCGTCGGATCCTCCTTATTCCCATGCCAACGCACCACCGGACTTTGATACTCGGATATTCGATGCGGCGGATCCTGTCATAATGGAAAAAGCGTTGGAACTATGTCGTACGCTCCAGCAGAGACATTATTACACGAACACGGCGTCTTTTCAGCTTCGCTGCAATGTCTGCGGAGGGATGTTTGTTGGAGAGAAGGGCGCGACGGAGCATGCGTCGAAAACGGGACATTATGATTTTGGAGAGGCCAGTTGAGTAAATTGGAATGAGTCTATCATAGAATGAAGTGGTTATATCTTGTGTATGCTGTATAGTAAATGTATGTTGTATAAGTGTAGAGTAATGTAGAGCAGTCGTAGAGGCACATCGGCCCTCGTGCGGCTACCGGCCTGCTGATTGGCCGCGAGGAGCTCCAGACAGCGGGCGCTTATCGGCGGGTTGTCCGCCACCTCTTTCTATCTCTCAACCACAACCTTTCAACTACTGAATTATCGTCTACTTAAATGCTATTCCACAAAGACTAATGGCATCGTCCTTGATCATCTCCCTTCAAGGGCCTCTACGATCTCGTCTGCCCTTTGCCTATACTAAATTACGGTCGAACGTCAGGAATCAGATCAGGCGTCGATCCACCGACCCGCAGTCCTGAGCCTCGAGTTAATCCTACCGTCTGGGGCCAGACTCCATCAGAGCTCTGAGCGACAAACTCACCGCTTAAACTCCACCACATCTTTTATTTAATTCTTCACTTTTCGACTGTTTGGCCTCTCAACTGTCGGTATTTCTGCAGAAGGTCTAAGAATTTCAGCCTGGTGCTGGCTTGCAGGTTTGTTCTATCGTATCTGGTTTGACACTGTCTCGTGCCAATACGAACTAAACGTCCCCGCTGTTGACATCATTGGCACTGCTGCTTATCGTCGATTTATTTCGAATGCTAACGTCTTCACAATAACAGTCGATTTCTTCTCGAATATAGTCATAATACATCTACCGACTCGTCTCTTCGCCTTACACCGCTCGAGCTCGAATTTACCCGATCGCAAACAAACAACATGTCAGACTCTAGCGCTGTCGCCGAAAAGGGTCACGATGATTCCTCGAAGCTAAAGACATTTCTATCTATCCTCCGCAAGTACGGCATACCTGACCGCACTTACAGATTACAAAACTGCGCATGGGGTTTGTGCTGACTGTGATTGCAGATTCGTCGGAGTTGCAGACATTGCGTCTGTCCGATTTTCTCTCCCCGCACAACTTTTGGAGCCCACGCCGAATTTAGGTATGACATATTTGGTAACTGGTGGTTTCGCCTGCTGATTTTGAAATAGAATACTGGAACTATTTGGACCGGCCGGAGACTTTTTCAAGGTACGACTTGACATTAGAACCTAGATCATAAACAATACTAATGAGATCGTAGTATTGGTACATCCGATGACGATCTCGGCCGTATGCTGGAGGTTCTGCGATTTTGGTTTACCAAAGATTTGGTATGCATCATGGTCCCGTGGATGCGGTTGATATATTAATAATGATAGAAATACATCAAGGGCAAGCCCTGCAAGCCATACAACTCGACGCTGGGAGAATTCTTTAGGGTTCGTTTCCTAGCAGCAAATTGTAAATAGAGCTAACAGCACCAGGCTTATTGGGAAGTTGACAACACAACAACCCCAGTTCTACCTTCATCCAAACCCACAAATGGCGCCGTTTCGACGGATGGCACTGCTAAAGTCTGCTTCCTCACTGAACAAACATCCCATCATCCTCCAGTGTCAGCTTTCTACATTGATTGCCCGGAACGCGGGGTCTCAGCCCGTGGCTTTGACCAGATCAGCGCCAAGTTCACAGGAACCAGCATTCGCGTTGGCCCTGGTCAGCACAATCTCGGTATATTCGTGAATCTCGCGAATCGCGACAACGAAGAATACCAACTCACACATCCTGCTGCACATCTCAGCGGGCTGTTGCGTGGCTCACTCTACATCTCCGTGGCAGATAGCTGCTACATCACATGTCCAAAGACCAAGATCAAGGTCATTCTACAATATCTAGAAGATGGCTGGGTGTCCAAGGCGCACAGCCGCGTCGAGGGAGTCATATTCCGCTACGACCCCGAAAACGACACCAAAATGAAAATAAAAGACGTCCCATCCAACGATGTGCTGGCTCGTATCAATGGTTGTTGGCGCGAACAAGTCTATTACACCCTTACCTCTGCCGCAATCTCCGGCAGCGGCTCTTCCATCTCATCTCGCTCGTCCACTACCTCCTCCGAATCCAACAAACCGCAACTACTAATCGATCTCGTCCCTCTCACAGTCGTCCCCAAGTCTGTGCCCCCCGAAGAAGTCCAGCTATCGAATGAATCCCGCAAATTCTGGTCCGGCGTCACATCCTCCATCCTATCCAAACAATTTAGCCAAGCCACAAAACTAAAACAAGAAATCGAAGAACGCCAACGCGCCAAAGCAGCGGAGCGAGAAGCGAAAGCCGAGAAGTGGAAACCTCGTTTCTTTACTGATGCTGTTGGGCCGCTCGGTAGACCGGATTTGACGGATGATGGCCGCAAGGCGTTGGAGAGGATGTTTCAGGGTGATTTTGAGTTGGAGGAGAGCCAGGTAACAGGTGCTTAGGATTTTTTTTCTATTAGTTATTACATATCATATTGCCTTTGCTTGCTTACTCGAGATTATCCTATGATACATTGTTCTGCATGGCATGTTGCTTGATTTCGATCATTGTTACAAATTGATTCTTCGTTTCGTTGACTCGTTATAGAATTGGGAGAGGTTGAGAGAGAGCAAGAAAGAGGTCAGGAACCTTTGTTTCTCTTTTTTATTTGATTGTTTTGTTTTATTTCGATTCGATTGGGATGGTGTTCTCTGCATATATAGGAATGACGACTATTGGTCTTGCGCTCGTTTTGGATTTGACATATAGCAAATATGATTCGGAGAATTGAGACGCATCTAACCCATTTAGCCTTCATTGATGGAATCCTTTAATCTGTCTGACAAGGTCGTGGGTATCTAATGGCACCGAGTGCGGAAAGTATAGGATGCGATACCTTGATAGACCTGGAGAGAAATGCTCGAAGTGATTGAATTCAGTAAACAAATAACATTCCACCTTTGCCAAAACCAAATCACGCCTCATTAAAACGCAGAGAGTCCGTATGTTTATATGTACAACCAGAAACCGACACCGCACCGCTAACCCAAGAACCAAACCAACATCCATAATCCCCATAATATATGCATGATAGGAAAAGATCAAGCAGCAGCAGTGACAACCCTGAACCCAGCACCGATGGTCTTGGTAATCTCCTCGTTCTTGTGTTGCAGCAAGGACAATGCATATGCCACATCGTTCCATTGGCGTTCTGTTTCGCAGCGGGCGAGACGCGCGGCAAGTTTGTCGGCGAGCTGTTTTGCATGTTTTTCCTATTATTAACGTCAGTATTATTGACCATCATATGTGTATCACAAGGGGCGTTATACCTTTTCGACAAATCCGGCAAGGAACTTGATAATCCGCCTGAGTGATCCTTCTTCGAGGTTGCGCTCCGAGCTTAAAAGACTGAAGATATCGACGAAGTGATTGTAGACAGCGTTATCCTTGGTAGCCAATTCAGTAAAGAACATGCGCGCCAAATCTGCGATGCGTTTGTCTTCATCTTCCAAACATTTGGCCATTTCACCCAGTTGTCCCTTGACCTTGACTTGACCTGCCAGGATCAAAAAGGTCAATGTCATTAGACAGGTGCGTTTCACAGAGGCTTCGCCGTCGTTGAGACGTCGGTAGAGAAAATCAGTATTTTCGTCGATGAGGTGATTGAAACAGACTGCCATATCGCCCAAGGCAATAACGGCATTGCTGCGGACAATAGGGTCTTCGGAACGTTCCATGATGGTGATTAGAAGCGGTAGATTCTTCTCGCAGTACTCCGAAGAGACGCACATCAACTTGGCCATACATAGTGTTGCTTGGGCTTGGAGGTTAGGGTCCGGGTAAGCATTGTTGTTGGCACAGATTTCAGTCACTAATGGGCCGAAGTTGGTCAAGAGAGAGCTCTCTCCGTAAAGGAGTTCTCGCTCTCGTACATGTGCCATAGCTTCAGTGAAATCATCTTCGGTCGTTCCGCCAATGAGATCTAGCTCATTATCGTCTGCCTGATCGCTCTTTTGGGTGTCGTTGCTGGCTGTCTTGTTCTTCTCCTGCTCTGCCTTTCTCCGCTTGAAGTCGAGCTCACAGAGCTCAAGGTGGACAATCTGCTTGATGGCAATATGTCCGACGACGAATAGCAGCTGAGATAGACCTGACGACGAAGATTTGTTTCCGGATGAAGTTGCACTAGAAGCTGTGTCAGGACGTTCTCCACTGTCAACCATTGTCTGACTAGCAGATTGACGTGAAGTAGCCTGGAAAACTTCTCTCGTCTTTCGCCGGATAATATCAGAGCACAGCACATCCGGGTGTTTCGAAAGGGCGTAAATAGCGCTGATCGCTTGCTCGGCCACGCCATACCATTCCTTGCTGTCGGACGAGATTTCTGTAATAGCAGCCAATCTCGCTAGTACAGGGTGTTCATTGGGCAATTTAGCAACGCCGCTTTCCTTGCTCTTCGCTTGACGGCCAGGTGTCATTCGTCGGAGAGCAATGCAGGTATATCGTGCAAGCACAAGATCAGAACGTCCGAGATCGCCCAGACCGATTCGTAACATTGCCTCCGTTTCTCTCACAACAATATCCGGCTCAGCAAGTGCAAGCATTCCCAGCACAATAATCGATCCTCGTCGCTGCGCCCTAGATATTTCTCTTCTCTGCACGCTATATACCTGCCAGAGCTTGGCAACAACGGCTTCTGAAATAAGTCCAGACTTCATCATGGTACTCAACAATTGCTCAAGCGACGTAAGCTCTGCCTGTGTAGAGCCAAACGTCAAACTGATCATGTTGCGAGCAATGTAATTTGCAGCGTCGTTCGCGCTGAAACTATCAGGCGCGTCAAAAAAGAGACCTTTGTAACAGTCAATCAGATGTGTTTGAACACCCTTTCCTTCGTCACTGTTTCCCTTGGTCCAGATAAGACGTAGCATTCGTCGGATACCAATTCTCGAGGTCTCAACTTTGTATGCATCAATAACCACAAAGAAATCCATAGCTTCAATGACCTCACTCTTGTTGCGGGCGGACAAGAGTTGGCACACATTTTGCGAAGCCGAATGGAGGACTTGAATGAAGCGAAGGGCTTCAAGATAGTATTTTCGCGTCAATTGCAGTCTTGCAAGTAATTCCGATGTTGCAGCCTCCTCGGCAGCTTTCTGCATGGCAACAGTTCTTTCATCGTCAGTCATCTTTGGTGCTTTCGAGGGTGAGTCATCTGGAAGCTGCGTTGCGTCGTCCAATAGTTCGCTGTCTATGTGTGTCTCGCCCAGACCCGGGGTCTCTGGTGGAGGCTTAAGAGTGTCCAATTCAGCTTCAACTGCTGCCAGACGTGCCGTCCAATCTTTGTGTGCTAGCTGGCCGCCGTGCATGACGCTGAAAGGATGAGTGGACACAAGCCTTGCGAGTAATTTGATGGCATTCCTCCGAACGTTACTGCTTTTGTCTTCCAGGCTTCTGGCTGCAAGTTCGGCCGCTTTCTGTCGTCTCTTAGGAAATTTCTGGTCCAGATCACACAAACGCATGTAAACCTGAATCGCACGGCAACGGCAATAGGGGTTGATGTCCAAAAATCGTTCCTCCAGAACATCAAAGAATGCATTGATCTGCGACTTGGAGCTGCCATCCCTCTCTTCCTCTTTGCTAAGGTCGGCAATTAGGTTCCCACATACTTCGATAATAGCGCAACGGAGCGTGTATGACTGGAGAAGAATTAGCTATTTCGGCAGTTGAGCTGTTAGGTTACATACCTCGCTATCTAGTTGCTTGGCCAAAAGAGTCATCTGTTTGATGACCACTCGTGGGGCTAATTCTGACAACTTTACAATGAAAGCAGAGACTGATTTGGGGCCCCTTGTGTCATTGCTGTTGAATTCCTTATTCGCAAGCTCTCTATGTAGAGTCAGTATGGAATTGTGAATATGATAGCATCACCCACCTTAAAATTTCATCGCCCAATTGTGTATAGTCGTATTGTTCTGCAAGAATATGAAGGAATTCTGCCATCGGCTCAGACAAGTGCTCAAAATAAGTCAGGCTTTGTACAATGGAGGTTTGAGCTCCTGGTATCCATTAGCAATTTTCCGTTCAGCAGATCTCCGATGATATCATACCAAAAGCATGGCCATGATGCTTCACAGCAATGCACAAGACTTTGAAAGCATGCATTCGAATAGCCATATTCTTCACTCGTTGTTCATTCTCAAGTAAAAGATATACCGATCGAGTAAAGAGGTTGACGAAGGTGTCTCGATCGGCGGTTGTCAAGAAAATCTTTCCCAACTTCAATTTCAGCACTTTGCACATGGTTTCCAAGGATATCTGTATCTGTGGTGTCCAATCCCAATTTCCTTCTTTGCTGGACTGTTTCGATTTGCCTGGTTTTCCAGTGCGACGAGCCGGGATTGCTGTAGCAGGCTTTTCGGCGGCCTTGACTTCAACCGCGGAGAGAGCCCATTGCAGCAAAAATCCGTACATTTCGAGTAATTGTTTATGTTGTTGTACCGCTTCCTGTTCGTCTGCCTCCAAGTCGCTATGGATGATGTCGGCTTCTACGGCAAGACCGGACACGATTAGGTCGAGAATCTTGCTCAAGCTTTTCGACGGTAAAACAGTGCAGCATCTATTTTCCATGCCACATTAGTCTTTGTCTCGAATATAGACAGTTGTCGGAATGGAGGTTGCGCACTTCAGAAGAACTTGAAGCGAATCAAAAAAAGACGGCCGCATCAGCATTTCAGGATTCGCGGCGACACCATCAACAATGGGATCGATAACTCCATCAATAAGGGCTGATGAAAGTAATTCGGTCTCATTTTCGCAATCATACAGCTCCGGCTCAGCGTCAGGCGTTGGTACCGTCGTGGGATCGCTCAAGTAGTATTTGAGCGATTCGTTGATATTGAAATCTATTCTGTCCTCCATTTTGACTCATGCGCTGGGTGTAGAGTCTGCGGGAGGATGGGTGTTGGCGATGGGGTTGATGGTCGAAAGATGAAGTTGGCGAAGTCGAGGCGGGGAGTTTTCCGTTGATGTTGTCCGGCTTGTTTGTGTTTTGCCCTTTCGAGCCACATGACAACTATGCTAGCCTATTTAGGTTTAGAACGTCTAATTTAGATCTCGTCTTTTACGCGTGTTCTCGTCTGGACTGAATTTGTGTATGAAGATAAGAACCAATACGGTATCAAGACAGAATAAAATAGACGGTGTCATATTTAATCGAATTCTTAGCATTCTTGTCAGATTTCTAGCTGACCGGCTGCCGATTTTCTGTTACGATCTGATTATTGATAAACAATCGACTTAACGTCAATTCTTCCACCACTCGATACGTCACAATCAACCGCGTCTTCTCCACGGATCAAGGGTCGAACGATTCTAACATACTGATATTCTACTGGATTCTGCCTCTATGGTTGCCTCCTCGACTCCGGCCAGGTGTGGAATGAATCTGCCGTGAACCACAACTCTGGATCGCGTCGACATGGCCACCACAGAGCAGTTCGCTCTTCCCCGCGGACGATCCAACTCATTCGAGAAATTTACACACATTGACAACAACAAAGAAGAAAAATACCACATGCAAGACGATGCCGAAAGTAACGACAAGACATACGACATGGATGAACACTATGAGGATGAAGATGGCGAGCCGGTTGACCCGTCGGTCAGGGAGGACATGAAGAGATTGGAAGACACTTTTGCAGGGATATCAAAAAGATTCCGACTGATCAATCGAATTGGTGAAGGTACTAAGTCCGCAAGACAGTGGACTCTTTCCCCGCGCTGACGAGCACTCCATTAGGCACATTTTCAACCGTGTACAAAGCAGAGGATATACTGTACGATCACTACGAGAACGATTGGGACTCCGAGGATACGATGGACCGCGACAGAGAATGGAGAGCCATGAAGAAACGCCGCCTGGGTGATAATGTCACGAAAAACGTATCAAGTAATGGCTATCCAAAACGGAAACCACGATATGTCGCGTTAAAAAAGATATATGTGACGAGCAGTCCCCTTCGAATTCAAAACGAGCTGGAACTGCTGCACGATCTTCGAGGAAACTCATCCGTCTGCCCACTCATCACGGCCTTTAGACATCAAGATCAGGTTGTGGCAGTTCTTCCTTATTTTCCTCATACCGACTTTCGCATTCAATACCGGACGTTCTTGGTACGCGACATGCGTCATTACTTTCGGTCATTGTTCATGGCATTGGCGTTTGTTCATAAGCATGGCATCTTGCATCGCGACATAAAACCTACGTCAGTACACAGTCTTCATCAGCTCTCAAGTGCTAACGCTATGTGCAGGAACTTTCTTTATAATCCCGAGTTGAAACGGGGAGTCTTGGTGGATTTTGGTCTAGCTGAGGTATGAATTCGAATTTCATTGGGAAGCAGCGTGTGCTAACTGGTTACAGCGTCAAGGATCCGACTATGCTGGGCCTTGCTTATGCACGAATCCCGCACAAGTACGACAAATGAGACTACAATCCAGCTACTACACAAGCCAGCCTGCCCATCAACAAAACGGCTATCCCAAAAACGACTCCCGGCCTGCTCGACGAGCGAATCGAGCCGGAACGCGAGGCTTTCGAGCTCCAGAAGTCTTGTTCAAGTGCACATCACAAACCACCAAGATAGACATGTGGTCAGCCGGAGTCATCCTACTCACACTACTGGGCCGTCGATTCCCTTTCTTCAACTCCGCCGACGATGTTGAAGCTCTAGTTGAGATGGCAAGTATATTCGGCGTTCGACGCATGAAATATGCTGCGTCGCTACACGGACAGATTTTCGAGACCAACATCCCTACAATAGGTGAAAAGGGATACGGTTGGGAGAAACTGGTCATTTGGTCCAGCTGTGTGGAGGATTTAACCGAAAGCGAACAGCAGGGGATTAGGCTGCTTGCGGGGCTGATGGAACTCAATCCAAATAAACGACTCAGTGCAAAAGAGGCATTGGCGCATGAATTTTTCACAAAGCCTATTGAACATGATGTTGAATGGGGCGGCGAGCTCTTGGATGAGGAAGAAGGCGAGTCTACAGGCGAGCAGCAGCCACAGGAGGATGCCAAAGATGAAGTTGATATGGTCAAATAGTTTCATGTACCATACTCACGATGAACATGAGTATGAATATACTTTCTCGCCGATGGCAGTGTGCTCCATAAAGTCATTCATTACTCAATGAGCGCGTGAGCTTGAAGTCATTCTTGCCGCGGATCCCCAGTTCCGCTTTTATCTTATCCAGACTCCCCACTTCATTTTCTCGACATCATCTCTTTTCTCCAGCAGACAGATGAGACAGATACAGGTAAAATATCCTATTTGATGATAAACAGCGTCTGCTTCCATAGCTAGCCGAGCCACAGCTAGTCGATCACTTGTTTAGTCTGTTGAGCAGCTATCTAGCTCTATACTTCGTATTAAAGCTCCACGAGCTATCTAACAAGCTCCATTCCGAAACTCCTCTTCTACCTACCACCATCACAGTGGCTTTCGGTCGCTTTTTCAAACGAGCCTTCAGCATGGCCTGGTTCTGTTCCGGGACAACAAACACAGAGCTCGTCGAGAACCTGTGGAGTTCAGGTCTCATCAAGGACAAGAGGGTGAAGAAGGCCATGCTTGGAGTTAGCGCCCCGTCCCTTCAGTACCTAACCATGTTGTGTGACTAGAACTGACAGGACCGAAGGTTGACCGAGACCACTACGCCCCCTCAAGCCCCTACTCCGACTCCCCGCAACCTATCGGCTACGGCGCAACCATCTCTGCACCACACATGCACGCCCACGCCTGCGAATATCTAATTGACTTCCTTCACCCCGGTTCGCGCGTGCTAGATATAGGCTCCGGATCAGGCTACTTGACGCACGTAATCGCGAACTTGATAACAGACCCATCCTCCCCTCCCACAGACGCAGATGGACACATAATCGGCATTGAGCATGTCCAAGAACTCGTCGACCTCGCGCGCGAGAACATGAACAAATCCGAAGATGGGCGCAACTTCTTACAGTCAGGGAAAGTGCAATTCGTGTGCGGAGATGGAAGAAAAGGGTGGCCGCAGGGCGGACCGTATGATGCTATTCATGTAGGTGCTGCGGCGGAGCAGCTGCATGCTACTCTTGTGGATCAGCTCAAGGCGCCTGGTAGAATGTTTATTCCTGTTGAGTCTGAGCCCGGGGAAGGGAGGTTCGGACAGGTGGGTAAGGGAGCTGGGCAGCATATATGGGTGGTGGATAAGAAGGCTGATGGGACGGTGGTGAAGGAGAAGATTTTTGCGGTTAGTTATGTGCCGTTGACGGATGCGCCAAAGTAGTTGTCTCCGGAGTACTAAAACACTGTGATGATGTTTTTCCAGAAGTATTTTGATTATCCTGATAATAAATACATGGAGTAATCGGAGTAAATCTAAAATGGAAAACCCCCTCCTCCTGGAAAGCCGTTGAACTTGAACTGAGCTCCTCCGCCGCCGCCTTGTTGGAAGAAGAATTGCTGACCACCACCACCTCCTCGTCCACCGGCAAACGGATGTCCCTGGAAAGGACCTCCTCGTCCGGACTCGGGATCATTAGGATCATCACCATTATCAAAACGAGCCCTCAGTTCCGGATCGGAAAGGACTTCATAAGCTTCATTGATAGAGGCCATCTTCTTCTCTGCATCCTCTTTTGTTACGCCTTGCGACATGGCCTTATCCGGATGATGGAGTTTGGTGAGTTGTCTATATGCTCGTTTGATTGTTCGGTCGTCTGCATCGCGGCTGACTCCGAGGACTTTGTAGTAATCTTTCTGCTTGGATCGTTTGAGTAGAACTTGGGCCTTTTGGAGAAGTTCTTGGACTTCTCGGGAGCTCTGGTGGTGTTCCTTGGCCGTTGTAAGTGTGTTGATGGCACGGTCAAACTCGTCTTCGTCGATAAAGGTTTGAGCTTGATATAACAGACCGTGCAAGGAATGTGGTTTGAGTTGAAGAATATCGGCACAGTACGTCTTTGCTTTTTTGGAGTTCATCTGATGTATTCGTTAGTATAGCTCGTGTTCGAGTCGCTTTAAGGTGCACTTACAGCTCGGTATACTTCACACGTAGTCTCAATAAGAGATGTGTAAAGCTCATCTGGAGCATTACGATGGATATGGCCCGCTTCCCGGGCTTCTTTGACGTCTTCCTTGACATCATCAATCATGCCACTCTCATCCTTGGTTCCAACCAAGAGATTGATCGCATTAGTGAACTTTCGTTTCTCCTTGAACTCTTGCAGCTGATTTAAGGCTTTGACGTATTGCTTCTCTTTACGGAAGAGCCGACTACACGACTTGGAGTCTGGATCCGAGTGAAGACATTTCCGAATCTGTGCAATGGCTCGTTCGTGGTCCCCCAAAGCATAGAATAATGTCGACGATATTTGTAGATGTGGCTCAACAGAACCCGGTGAAATCTGTAGTATATGCGCCAGGTCACCCAGAGCTTCCTGGATATCGCCTTTCTCGAACCGGCAGTGTGAACGAAGTCGTCGAAGATTCAGTGCCACATTAGCTTTCATGATAGCCACACTAGACTGCGAAACACACGTGTCCCAGTCCCCCTTGGCCTCTGCCTGTTCGGCCGCTTTCTCTGCTGTCTGCGCCTCATCGAGTTCAACGTATTCCAGCGAAGATTTCTTCCCGGCCTTGACTAGATCCTCTTTGGCGCCAGCCCAATCTGCACTTCTGCTCTTAATTCTGGATCGCTGTAATAAGGCGCCATCAAAGTCCGGTTTGAGTTCGAGGACACGGTTGAAATCATCGGCGGCTTGTGTATCCCTGCCTAGGGAAAGATATGTAGCGCCTCGTTGAAATATGGTCAAGTAGTTGGTCGGATCCCGAGCGACGGCGGCATCGAAGTAGGCCAAAGCATCTCGAGGAGAGCCTGTGGCAAGGTGTGATTTTGCAGAGGATATAAGCGATGCAACAGGTAAATCAGCGGGAATCTCTGCTTGGAGTGAGGAACCGACGCCGGCGCATGCCAGTAGCACGGCGAACTCTTTGGTTGGTAGGCGCATGTTGTACGTTGTAGTCTATGTTATATGGTGTAGAAATAGAATGATTGTATTGTCGGTGTCTGTCGTCAGGTGGCGATCAATCAAACCTCGCGAGGGCCTTATCACATCATCACCGTCTCGTCTTGTAGTATAAAAGAGTGTAGTCAAAGTAGGCACAAGGACAAGTTGTTGTTGGATAAGTAGATAAGTTGCACGAGGGGCCGTCTGTCTGGCCTTTACGGATCCGGTATTTGATACGTGTAATTATCTGTATGGTACATGCTCCGTATTAATGACATGTAATTATCACGTGGAACAGCGCCTGATTGGTGGATCTATTTTACTCAGGAACGACAAGCTTCACTTTATTCTTTAGTCGCTTTGACAGCTCAACTCTCAAGAGACGTTCAATGGCTACAGCATGTTCCTCAAAAACATCTCGATATGTACAAGATGTTTGAGGAATTCGGGTGTGCTCCTCGGCGAGCAATCTCCTCTGACTCTACAAAAAAGATTCCAATCAAATGGTATTCATCCTACTCTTTTAAACCCCAAACAGAACAACAGCATTGACAATCTTTTTCGTTATAGCAACATCTGAGCTGTCGGCTGCATTGCTCAGTCGAGCCCGATCAGTTGCAAAAGAACATGAAAAACTCCGCGACCATCTCGGCGAGAACTTTGATACCAAAGTTGCCAAACGCATGGGTGAACTGGCACCCGTCGCTCAAGCCGTAAAGGACTGGGACAAGACACAGGAAGTGGGTTACAAAGACGAACACAGAACCAAAGACAGAATGAAACTGACAGTTGTCTCCGGTACGCAGACCATCACAGAACTAAAATCCCTGATTGACGATCCCGAAACTGACTCCGAACTGAGATCCCTCGCTCTCGAAGACCTGGAACAAACCAAAACCCAACTCCCAACGGTATCCGAGAAACTCAAATCTGCACTCATCCCACGACACCCCTTTGCAACGCTACCATGTCTTTTGGAAATCCGGCCTGGCGCAGGCGGCGATGAAGCTGGACTTTTCGCCTACGAGTTGCTGAGGATGTATCAAACTTTTTGCTCACGAAAGGGCATGCGCGCATCAATCGTGAAGCAGGACATGGAAGAGGCAACCTCGAACGACCGTCTGACCGAAGCGGTTGTCGAAATCGAGACACCTGGTAGTTACGACATTCTGAGGACGGAAATTGGCGTCCACAGAGTCCAACGAGTGCCCGCCACAGAAGCCAAGGGCCGCACACACACCAGCGCGGTCAGCGTGATGATTCTACCTAGTTTTCCGGAATCCGGCGCGAACGAAGACAATTTGAATTTTGAGGATCCGAATAGTGATTACTACGTGAATCCGCAGGAAGTCAAGTCGGAGAAGATGCGCGCCAGCGGCGCTGGCGGTCAACACGTTAACAAGACCGAATCCGCAATCCGACTCACACATATCCCCACGGGTCTCACGGTGTCAATGCAAGACAGCCGCTCTCAACACACGAATCGGAGAAAGGCCTGGCAGTTACTACGCGCCAAACTCGCCGAACGACGCCGCGAAGCGCGCGAGGAAGAATTGGTCAAACTTCGTCGCGGTGCAATGGGGGGAGTCGCGAGGATGGGTCGAGGCGACAAAGTGCGCACGTATAATTTCAGTCAGAGTCGGTGTACGGATCATCGTAGTGGGATTACGGTGCATGATTTGGATAGTGTGTTGGATGGGGGACATGGGCTGGAGACTGTCATGGATAGTGTGCGGACATGGCTCGTAGATCGGGACGTGCAGATGATGATGCTGGATGAGGCGGAGAAGGAGAGCGCTTCTCCTTAGGCTCAATAACGCTACGTGTTTGTATAGTAGATGTACAATAATGGATATTGTCCATGTCATTTGCGGTGTCTGATATTAAATATATTTCCGTTCTGGGTCCAACACATCCATCCCGTCCATCATTTTTTCGTACCTATAACACAGTGAGTATGATAGTAATGACTAGCATATGAAAAGAGACGAACATGGTAAACACAATTCCGCCACTCATAATCAATCGCGCAAGACGAGGTAATGCTCCAGACCAAAGAGTCAAGACGCCCTCATTCTTGACGATTTGCGCAAAGCATGCGAAGCTATTCTTGTAGTTCTTCCTAGCTTCTAGAGATTGCATCCTCCTCGGAATTAGTCAAATACCCAGAGCCAGTAGGAATAGTATCGACATACCTCGTCTTGACCGTATCAAGTGGTTGCGTCGCATATCTATTCATAAATTCCATCAGCAATCCACGTCAATACTTTCTGTCAAGTATACTACTCACACAGTAATAATCCCCGCAACACCCCCAATCGCAAAAGTACTCAAAACACCCAACTTCTCCCCGGGCGCCGCGTACCCTTGCACAAACTGCTTTATAGTTGTATAACTCGAAAACCGCACCGCTGAATTCGCGGCTTGTCGTGCCGTGGTGGGTACCAGTCCTTGCAAAAAGCCTCTTATGCCGCGTTCTTGCCAGATGATTTTGCTGCCGTGGAGGAAGCCTCGCATACGCGGGTTTGCGGATTTGCGGTCATCAATACTGCCCCAAGAACCCTATTAGATATGTCGATTTACTTGAACAGGGGTCAGGGTCTCACAGTTGAGTCTTGATACTCTCAAACGGCGTCACGGCAAGAATCGACTCCGTAAACCCAGCTCCAAACCCAGCAACGACAGTCCTCGGCCCGGATATATTCCCATTTTCGTCTTGGAGTAGTCCTTTAAACTTATCGAATGCGACGAAGCCTGCATATACATCCCAACATAAGCCATCAGCCAACTTCTAAATCCCGAGACGGAGGACGGGGGACGAACGAATTCCAGCCTTTAACGAATTCCCAATGATCAGCGTCGTACAACCAGCGTACCACTGCGCGCCAAAGGGTGGCCAGGGCAGTTTTCCGGCATCAGGTAAGCGGCGATTGAGCTGCGTTCGGGTTTTGGCAACTGTTCCACCACAACCACCACTAATGTCAGATCAATTCTGGTAAATCAGATAGGGAGGGAGGGGCGCACATTCGGCGGGATATGTTATAGCTACACGGATAATCGAGGCCTTAGTATGATCTGCTATTCAGAAAATGGTGAGAGGAGACATGCGTACCAACTTCAACAGCGCCGGCTGTAGAACCCGCAATAATGGAGCGGAAACTACTCGGCTATACATACACCACGAAATCAGCATAGTCTCAACCATGTGCGGTCTTTAGGGGATATACCTTTGGCCGCTGGTCCTGATCTTTTGTTGTGGAAGCCATTGCTCAGTTAACGAGCGTGAGGTTGATCGGTTGTAAGTTCGAATTAAACTTGGAGAAGTTGCACTAAGAATTTGTTCCGCAGTCGGAGAGCAGTATTCAACTACGTAATTGGCGGACTGTCACATGCTAAGTTTCTCTAGAAATACAACGACTACGACAACAATGGAAGATATTTGGAGGGAAATTGCCATTTCTAGGTCTCTTAGCTGCGTCACTGTAAGACAAACCTAGACTCCTCCTGTTTTATGATTTTTTTTTTTTCTTGTATATAGGTGTTTGGGTATTTTGGGTAACGAGGCAGTGGGTAATGGTAGAGGGAGAGGTTTTGGTTAAGTCAGTCGTCCAAGAGTATGATTCTCGCAAAAGATCAAAAGTCCAAGTGAGTCGAGAACCGGGGTGGACGGCGGTAACGATGAGGAAGGAAAAAGGTGAACCGAGCTTTTACTGGCGAATGTTCGACCAGTACCCGATGCGATGAGTCACAGATCCGAATGGGATGTTTTCTTCGAAGTAGAAAGCCTCAGACGCAGTGATGCGATGCATCCCACTGAAACGTGAAAGGTGAGAATGAAACTTGAGATAAATTATGCGATGACAAGGCAAACCAAAGACCTTGGGTAAGGGTTTGCAAACGGAAAAGCTCCTCCTGCGAATGTTCATCAACTCGTGCTCCAGAACAAAACAACGCCTAGAAACACCGGGCTAGAGATAACCATGGCCTCAAGTCCATAACCGTTGACCTGAACACCACCACCAAACGAGGGAGATAAAAGGGACACGAGGAATAAACAGGTTTCAAATGATGCGATATTCGAAACACCTCTGTCCGAGTCTTTCGCAGCTGAAAGTACCGAACAAGTTAAAAGGTGCGAAGATTAAAACATCTAAACATATGGTACAAACATGGTAACGGAGAAACGTAACTCATCATGTAGCGGCCATAACAACTTCAACGTGAATGTTCTCTATAGGCTAAATCAACCTATCATCTGGCTTCTGACACAAGAGAACTTTAATCCAGAAGCACTAAATAAGCGTTTCGATTAAGAAGCAGGGGTTGGTTGAGGTTTGCTGCCATCATGACCATGGGGATTCTGATATCCACCCCGGCGCTGACCTTGGCCGCCCCGGCCACGATAACCCCCTCGTCCACGGCCAGTATTGTTGTTATTGTAGCGACCACCAGGGTGATGTCCGCTCTGGCGGTATCCTTGATGCTCACGCTGTTCACCCTCTGAGCCAGGCTGAGGTGCAGAAGCAATAGGGCGAGGGATGGTGTCTGGAGAGTCGTAGACGTAAAGCTTCTTGTCAATAGATTGGGGAATAGGCTGGATCTCAGTGCCTAGCTCCTGCTCGATCTTGTATAGGTTAAATCGATCTTCCCAGTTAATCAAGTTGATTGCCAAACCCAAATGTCCAAAACGCCCAGAACGACCGATTCGATGTAGATACGTTTCGGCATTCTTAGGGAAGTCAAAGTTGATCACGACATTGACTGCCTGAATATCGATACCACGAGTCAACAAGTCGGAACACACGAGGTTGCGGCATACACCGTTACGGAAGTCGTGGAAAACACGGTTTCGGTTGTGCTGAAGCATTCGAGCGTGGGAGTAGAAACAAGAGTAGCCGAGTTCGGTAATTTTCTTTGCCAGCAGTTCAACACGGTTTGTCGAGTTGCAAAAGATGATGGACTGGTTGATTTGGAGTTTCGAGAAGAGAGTGTTGAGACAGTGGACCTTTTGCTTTTCTTCAACAAAAGCGTAATATTGCGTTATACCACGAAGGGTGAGTTCGTCCATCAGGTTGATTTCATAAGGGTTGCGCATGTGCTTGTCCTGTAATTATTGTTAGAACGTTCATAGAACCATAAACATAGGAACCAACCTTGAAAGACTTGACAATCATAGGAAACGTAGCACTGAACAGCATGACCTGGCGGTCTTTGGGGTGGAAAGAAAGAAGCTGTTCAATGACTGGCGTAAATTCAGGGGAAAGAAGTTTATCGGCTTCGTCCATTACAAAGGTAGGGCATTCCGACAAGTCAGCAACACCCTTGCTTGCCAAATCAAGGACTCGACCAGGTGTTCCAACAATGATGTGGACGGTATCGTTCAAACGGATAATGTCGTCCATTAACCCAGTACCACCAGTAGTAACCATAACGTTGATGCCAAGATGTTTTCCAAGGGTCTTGCAGACCTGCGAAGTTTGGAGGGCGAGTTCTCGAGTGGGGACAAGAATGAGAGCTTGTGTCTTGGTGCTCTTTGGATTTATGCGTTCGAGAGTAGGGATGATGAATGCTGCAGTTTTTCCAGTACCGTTTTTTGCGCGCGCAAGTATATCGCGACCCGTCAGCGCCACAGGTATCGTCTCTTCTTGGATGGGAGATGGCTTCTCAAAGCCCGCCTCGAAGATTCCCATCATCAACTCCCGCTTGATATAAAAATCTTCGAATTCGAGGCCTTTTGTCGCGGTAACATCCTGTCAGTCAACATTAGCGCCGCTTTCCCTCGTATCAGAAACTCCAAAAGCGAACCTCAGTCTGTGTTCGGTTGTCCTTTGCGGGGACCTTCAACTGGTCTTTCCATGATCCGTCCGTTTCCCTAAAATGCTAGTTGAGCAGGAATGATAAAAAAAAAACGGCAGGCAATCCATGTCATACCCTAGCTTGGTGTTGCTAAGTTGTGATGTAACGGCATCAACCATTGTGAAAGTGAGCGGTGGTACGAGTGAAAAGAGTTGGATGTTCGAGTAGTGACGTAACGAGTCGGCGAGACCCCAGATGGTCTTTAGTAGACAAGTTGTGAGGTGAGAGTATGAGAGGTTCTGTGTTCTGTTCAAGATGTCAACTTGATATGATCCGTGAAGGATGCACGACGTCAACGAATAGTGAGGGGTCAAACACTAACGTTAAACCAGGACAAGTATGACAGCGAGTTCAAAGTTGTGGTAACTCGAATATTTCAAATTGTTGAGTTGCAAGTCTTGCTTAAGTAGTCAGGTACTCGACTTGGCGGGTGTAGTTGTGATGCACAAGTTCTCGAAGGGTTCGGCAAAAAAGAGGATTATGGGAGGTGGTGTGCGCAATCAGGCCTGTCGTTTTTCGTTTGCTGGATTCTTTCCGGAACTTGTCGAGTCAGGATCGCTAAAAAGTCTGCTTTTTCACGGTTGGGTTTTCAGTTTCAGGGTGATATATTGGTGAGCACGAGAGATGGTGAGGGAAGACTCAGGGAAGAAGTGAGGATCTTGTGAAGGAGAAATCCCACACGGAAGAGAGTAAAGAGATTATTGGGGAAAGCTCGAGGGGAGGCATTCACCAATCAGCAGCCGCTGTTGCTGGGCGGGGAGCCGGCCCTTGCCGTTTTGGGACCAATGCTTTCTTGCCCTGTTGATGCTCGACTACTTGACAGATTGTACAGACGAACATTATTCTATGCCCTGAACAGCGGTATTTAACGTTGATTCATCGAGAATATGTACAGTACTAGCGATAGTGTCGCGTTGCCCGAACCAGGGTATCAATATCAAAATCGTTAAATCAAGACGCACGAAATGTCAACGTGCTCTGGCCTCTCTCCGGCTCCGCCAGTCTATAGTCAGAGTAGTAAGCATTTGTTGAGTTCAAGAGAAAGAATGGGACATACTCTTTGACTCGAACGTCTGGAGCAAGGCTTATATCAGATCGTGACCCAGGAGTGATGAGAATAAACTGACGACCAATCGATCTTCTTGCAGCCAGCATCTGAAGTAGACAGTCAGTAATATAGTCACAGAATAGATATCCGAAACTTACCAGCATATCTATAGATGATTTCCGGTTGATGTGATCCATATAGACATCGCTAAACATCATCAGCAATAATCAATTAATTCGAAACCCTCCTTGCACTTACAACTCGTCAAGGCAGCGGATAGGCGATCCCATAGCTTCCCAGAGTGATAACAACAAACAAATCTGAGAGAAAGATTTTTCACCACCGGACAACGTCTTTGTGCCACGGCCTCCTGTGCTATTCCTGGTAATATCGGGTTCGACCTATACCAAATAGTCGGCAAAGTCCGAGAAAAAAGACATCAGAGATGCGTACCTGAAGGTCTAACAGCTTAGACTCATGATCCATGAGAAGCCGACCGCGGAAGCTTCGTTCACTGAGTAAATATGTGAATTGAGCCTTGGCTCGAGACGAGATATGAGCTCTAAAGACCTTCCATCGCTCACGCCGGTAGTTGATCGATCGTTTGAGTTCCTGTTCATTGACAATCAGCATAGTTGTTGGTGTCCCTGAGAAGCGGCATTACCTTTTCGAGCCTTTCCGTGCTCTGAAACATTACTTCAGCGGCCTTGACAGCTTTGCTTGCCTTGAGCAATTCTGCCGCTATCTCCTCTCGTGTAGCGCCCATTCTAGCAATAGACTTAGTATGTCAAGCAAATTTAACCTAAAGGCAAACTCACTGTTGATCATAACGATCCAAGTCTCTAGAGAGTTTATCTAACTTCTTATCAAGACTATCAGCAGTCTCTCCTTCATCGACTGGAACCCGAGGAGACACAATGCTGGCCTGCTCGATGTAGTTGGCGACACGAGAATTCATCTCTTCTCTGTTCCCTATTCTCGCCTCGCGTTCCTGTTGCAGATCTTTGACGCGTTCATATGCTTGGTTTTTCTCATTCAAAACAGCTCGTCTATGTTCGTCGACTTTGAGGCGTTCACTTTCGGCAATGCGCACATTGCCTTCGAGGGGTTTAATCTCAGCCTCCTTTGCGGCAATTGCCTTTCTTTGCCTCAGCATTTTCTCTCTATTGGTGTCAATCGCAGCTTTGGCATCGTCCTGCGAATTGACGGCCAACTTAAGCTCTTCCTCTCTCTCTTTGAGAGTCTTTTGTAACGTCTCCAACTTTCCGTCAACCACCTGGTCTTTCTCAAGGGCGTCTTCAAGTGCATCGGCTGCATCTGAGAGCCGTTGTTGTTCAATCCTCAGCTCATCCTCCTTTCTTTTGTGCTCTGTCAGTGCCGCCTTGTGTCGTTGCAATTCGGCTTGGGATGCTGTAAGTTTTGATTGGAGTTCGTTCAACTCGTTTTTGAGCGCTTGAATGTGGTCTTGTTGGAATCTATAGTAGTGTTAGCAGAGTTGATGATACTGAACGGGAAGCACAGACCTGATTTGAGAGTCAATGTCCGATTTCATACGCGGCCGCCCGACATAAGGAGCAATAGGAGCTTGACTAGGTTCGCCCGTACGACCATATGATAGAGTCACACCTCGTCGTCGGTCTCTTGCGTCAATACACAAGCAACGTCTGACGTTCCTCACACGGCCTCCCTCGAAAAGAATTTTGGACGCCTCTTCCACGTTCTCAATCAACACTATCTGCTCAATGGCATGGTTGATGATCAATTGCCGACGAACGATATCTTCGTCAAACTAGAAACAGTCAGCGTCAGATCAATCACAATACCATAGCATAGTTTACCTCTAGCACACTTAATATAGTATTAAACCGCTTATCAGGCTCGTTTGCTGATGTATCAATGTTACCGTTGCTTCCAATCAGAATAGGCATAACACTAGTAGGTGATTAGAATTGTTTGATAGCTGGGGAGGAAAGCCATACCAGTTGACTCTTTGCATAATTTGCATGAGTATATTCATATCTTTTTTTGATGTGACAATGAAACTGTTGAGCGTGTTGTTCAAGGACTGCTCGATAACTGCAGACCACTCTGGTTTTTTAAGTCTGACATGATTACCCACTGGCCCGACTGGACGCTGATTAAACGACTTCTCATGAGCAATGGCACTCAAAAGCTGCGGCATTTTTTCAGAAAACCCCGAAAGAGCCTGCCCGCGGTCTCGAGACAGTGATTTAAGCATTGTTTCCGCTTGATCGATCTCTTTTTTTTGCCTCTGAATGGGTATAGCGGCCTGTTTGGCGTTTTGCTCGGCATCGTTGACTGCATCCTGAAGATTTTTGAAGCCTCCTTGATGTTGATTCAATTTCTCTTCGGCTTCGTCGGCTTGAGCTCTTCGCTGCGCGATTTCTTCTTGTCTGCGAGCAATGTCACCACCGGCAATATCCGCAAGTCGTTTATTCTCATCGACGATATCCTGTTTGAGACTCTCTATCGCCAAATTGAGACTCTTGATCGATTCGTTGATCCTGCGTTGTTCGGCCTTCGATGGATGTCAATTGATTATCTATACTGAAACAAAATGGCGTGGATGCTTACTCTGATATCATGATGCTCGGCCATTTCCTTCGCGTTATCATCTTTCAATACCTGGCCCTCCTCTTGAGCTTTAGTTAATGATTCCTTTGTATTGTTCAGCAGTTCAGTCGCAGTCTCAAGTTCACGCTCGGCGTCTTCATATTTCTTGTCAAAAGTAGCAGTCGCGGACTCTGCAGAGACTATCTCGCCGTCAAGTCTCGCAATCTCCTCCTGGATTCGGTCCCTAATCTGTATGTAGTCAGCTTCGAGCACTCATACAAGCATTTTGAAAGATCGCTTACCCTCTCCTGGTTCTCGACTTGTGCCCAAGCCATTTGTGCTCTCAGGTTTCGAATCCGTTGCCTGAGGGTATTTCGCTGATCAGAGAGCTCTAATCTGCGCTGCGCCTTTTCCTTGGTCGTTCGAAGTATTTTCAAATCCTCCCTCTGGACCTCCAGCCTTTCTTTCATCTGGTCTATATATCCTTCAATCACGCGATAGTCGTTATCCAGCTGTTCGAGCTGCACACCCTTGACAAAAAATTTGTACTTTTCAGCCGGGCTTGAAGAGCTCAAGAATTGACGAGCCATATCCTGCGAAAGAACGTTCATGGGGTTGTCGATTTGTAGATTGAAGTAGTCCGTAATAGCGTCGAGGTCTCCTTTTTTCGTTGATATGATTTTGCCAGCCTCGCTCTTGATTTTGAAACCGCTCGTTCCGCTCTTGGAGAATGAACGCTCCACGATGATGGATTTGCCATATTCGGTCGGCATGTAAGCACCATCGCCTTGATTTTTGATGCGAACGATAATAGTCGCAGACCTAGATGTGCATGAGCCAGCGATCCTCACTTGATATGTAAACATCGAAACTGTAACTCACTCTTTCCCCTCCTTAATGAAACTCTTCAAACTCTGCCCTCGATTCGTAACAGACGCTTTCGCACCCAAACATAAAGTAAGCGCAGTCAAAATCGCACTCTTCCCACTGCCGTTTTTGCCAACAATGAAATTAATGAGAGGTCCCAAATCCACGGAAAAATGCTCATGACACATGAAATTGAAACAATCCACGCGCTCGATAATGCCATGGTCGGCGGGTATATTCGGTTCGTCGCCGTAGTATCTATCATGGATATACTGCGTCTGCTGCTGTTCTAGCGCATCTTCGTCTTCCTGGTCGACTTCGGGGGCTTGCCAGGGGATGTAGGATTTTTCTCGTCCTCTTGCGTCGGTCTGATCGCTTATTTCGCTTGCGTCGCTGCCACCGGAGATGGAGATGCTATCGTTGGAGGTACGGCGTCGTTTACTCTATATTGGTCCGCTGTCAGTATTTGTCTTTGGGGTGATGCCAGCGGGGGAGCCGTTACAGGAGTCACGTTGGAACTGCTACTGCTCGCATCGTCCTCATCGGAGTCTGCCTGTGCGCGTTTGTGAGGTGCCATATCTTGCAAGTTCTGACATGTCCTGATATGATCGCCAAATATATGTCGCGTCAGGCAAATAACTTGTCAGTCATCTCAAGCCCCAAAGTCTCAAAGTTCAGTGTTTGGCGCGTACTCGTCGCGCGATTTACGGATCGCGGCATCACGTGGAGCGGGACTTTAATTCAGTCGGCAGCTTCCCGATTCGTCCCACCGTTTCTAATTGCTCTACTACATACAACAAGAATTTTCCGTAGGAGTTCATTGCAATCTTAATACATGATCATGTTCACGTTTATACTGCTCAAGGGCCTAAAGCAAAGAATGGAACTCAATAAGAACTCCGGAGGATATCATGTCCAGCTTGTCTAATAAAAGGCAATCACCTTATCACGTTTAAGCTTTGACAGGCTCCTCGGCCACGTAGTGCAGGTAAGCACCGAGCAACTTGGTGCCTTGGATGTAGTTTGACTTGTCGAGTTTCTCGTTGATGGAATGGGCGGCATCGGTAGAGCTTCCCATGGGCAACAAGAGAACGTTTTTTCCGGTGGCTTGCTCGAAGGTCAATGTGACGGGGATACTGTTACTACACGTCAGAATTTTCTCAGGCATCAATGTATAGTTGACTTCGTACCTTCCACCCTCACGGGTCATATCTGGCTCTACACCAAAGACTTGCTGGACAGCTTTGCCAGCAGCGGTAAAGTTCCAGTGCTTAGGGCTAGCCACCCACCATTTACCATCGTGCATCAATTCGACACTCAATGTGTTCTTGCTTCCGAGCTTGGCAAACTCGCTGTTGATGAATTCCTTCACTAGCCGAGTCACATCCTCGCTCTCCATATTGGGAACGGTTCTGATGGAGAATTTTCCAATAACCTTGGCTGGGATAACGGTCTTGGCACCAGGCGCTGAGAAGGCACCCTCGACACCGTGGATGGAGAGAGATGGGTAGCGCCATCTAGCCATAAGAGTTCTCTCCTTGGTAGCGTGAATGCTGGTCTTGCTGCCGAGAGATTCGTGAAGGTCATCCATAGAGTAGCTGATGTTGGGGTACAGTTTCTCCTCCTCGGCAGTGACGGGTGCCACGAGGTCCATCAAACCAGGAATCTGAATGTTACCCTGGGAGTCGACGAGCTTTGAGAAGACTGTGACGAGATCGGTCATGGGTTCATGAGCCGAACCACCGAACACTCCACTGTGCAAATCTTGACCAGGACCCGAAACGGTAACGGCATAGTAGTTGCATCCTCTCAGTCCATAAGTGAGGCAGGGCTTCTCAGTTCCCAGCCAGTAGTTGTCAGAAATGCAGACTGCATCAGTGTCCTTGAAGAAAGCCTTGGCTTCAGCCTGAATGAAATCATCTAAACCCTCAGAGCCGTACTCCTCCATACCCTCGAAACAGCAGAGCAAGTTGACAGGGAATTCAATTCCGGCCTTCTTGTGAGCTTCGATAACGTTCAACCATCCGAGGACAGGGCCCTTGTCATCTGTGCTGCCTCGTCCGTACATTCTGTCCTTTTCATCGATCGTCAATTCGAAAGGCTCTGTCGCCCAGCCATCTTCTTTCAAAGCGGGTTGAACGTCGTAGTGACCGTAGACGAGGATTGTCCGCTTGTTTGGATCATTTCCGTAGCGAGCAATGACTACAGGAGGCAAATCGAGGTGCTCTTTGCCAGGTTGCTTGCCGAGCGGACGTTGGTGGACTTCGGCACCAAGGTTCTCCAGTTCGGTTGCGAGGAATTGTCCCATCTATTATGACATTAGTTTCTCATGGCGCGCTAAGATCGTTTTTTGTTTGGTAGTCTACCTTGAAGACATCTGGGCGGTGTTCATCGGCAGCAGAGATAGAAGGAATAGCGACAGCTTTTCGGAGACCTTTTCCAGCAATTTCGGTCAGAAAAAATGCGCCGCTTTTCAGAAAAGAGCAAACTCACGATCAATGAATGACTCCGAGAGGTCATCGACCCTGAATACCCATGATTAGCGATACAAAGCCAGATGAAAACAGCTCATAGAGATAACGAACTGCTTGAAAAAAGGCTCCAACTGAGGCGCCATCTTGGAATCACTGATATGTCCGTAGTAGAAACGATGGCCAAGGTGCGATTTCGATATGCGAGGGCTGGATGGACGTTTGTAGAGGCAATTTTGCAGGCTACTATAGGTAAAGAGAAGTGTCGTTGTCGAGTATTTACTCGCTGTGAAAGAAAGAAGCTTGAGGGGCAGAGCGGGGGGCATTATTATCTCTGGTGCTTCTGATTGAGTCGATTTGCTGGGGGGAGCGGCCAGCGTCGGCTTGCGTTATTAAGGTGCGGTCGAGGTGTCATTGGCGAATTGGGCGATACGCCTCGTGACACATTACTACTCCGTCCGTGCAAGGGACTTAGAGAATTTTTATATCTTCAAAAAGGATTGAGTATTTGTTGTTTGTGGTTTCTTGTGGGCACTACCTTCTGTAGTCATTGATTGTGAATGAAGTGAATTTTGGTGGTTTCAAATAATAAAGTTACACTGAAAATTTCTATGATAATACATGATGAGTATAAAAACACATCCCAAGCGAACCCCTGCTCGCCTTGAGCCGAGATGGCAAAAGAATTCGAAATATTTCTGCCGTTCACCGTTCCTCTTACTGAAAAGCTTCCCAATTCATCTCTTCCTCCTTAATCATCCCTAGCCCAGGCCTCCTTTCGGAGTTCCCGGTCCTCCCTAGCCATGCGCCGTGTAGCACCCCATCTCGACTTGACAGCCTCCAACACCTTCCTATGGATCTCCTGCTTTTGCGCTTGCGGGATAGGTTCACAGACCATGTTGATGAACCGAGCCGAGCAATCAAACTTCCTCGCAAGCTTCCACCGACTCCATTCAACGGGGTCCAAAGTACGTAGTCTCCTAATTTCCTTGACATCCTCCACTGTTAAATGGTATTTCTGCCTTTTGGGAGCCTTGGTGGCCCAAGGGAGGTCTTCCGGTGCGATGCTTAGTGTCGGTTCGGGTTGGACGAGGTTTCGTCGAATGTCATTCTTGGGAAGGAATATATTTGGTGTGTGGGTGGCATCCGGGGCGCTCGAGGGAGGATTGAATATGATACTGTCGAATTTCTCTTGGGTCGGTTCAAAGGAAGCATCTGGTTTTATTCGAAGGCGTTGTTTTGTTCGTCGGTAGGTGGACTGATATCGTCTCCCTGATATCGAGGCCAATTCACACCAGGACGGCAGCAAGAAAGGGAGAGAAACGAGGGATTGCCGAGCGGCGGTGAGAGGAGACTGCATTTTCCCGAGAGTGCGAGATGCCAATTGACAAGAAACAATTTTATAGCAAAGTTGTAGAAGGAGGTGAGTGGTGATGAATTGATCCGAGAGAACAGATTTTGAACTTCCAAGACTGAGAGGTTCAACGACTCCTAGCACTGTGCCATTCCTCGAATACAAGCAAGCGCAATCCTTATAAGGTATGAAACAGGATGGAATTGAGCAGAGCAAGTGTGCGGCTCCTAGGAGGTCGTGTTGAAAGCCTTCGATACCAGTAAGCTGGTGAGCTGTTGGAGATTCAAAAAATCCCGGACCGGCGCGTTGACGCTAGCACATCACGTGATAACTTTTCTTTACTGGGCCCTCTGCCCTGATTATGCCGTCTACAGTTTAGTACTTCTTCAGTCCGAGTGATTGGCACGCGATACAGGCTGATGATTCTATGACCATTAAATAGCGAGTCTTCATATCAAAAGACGTATAGAGTGTGAAATCTTGTTATTTCGTTCTTGCTTGTACTTCTCTAAAGACTACAACAATTGAGTCTTTTTATCCTTGCTCAACAACCCAGCCTATGCCCGCCAGAATCGTTCAATAGGGCGTTAGACATGGAGAGATCAAGGCATGGAAACCATGTCAGCTTCCGAAAATTTGTTGGTAGATCGTCGCTAAGCTGAAGGATTGCGAGGTCACAATGGACATCATCCGTCAAACAACATCGCTCATTATGATTCAAGTATACAAGTATGTCGGGAGCCTTACTTTTCGTCCAGAGATGCATGGTTGGTCATCTCTGAACCGAACACCTCTCCAAAAGATCAGCACGATGGTCACAATGATCGTGAATCTAGGCGGAATTCTGCTTGACCGCGTCCAAAGCACGCTGAAAGCGAGCGCCAAGCTCTTCAGGATCTTCCAACCCAACACTGACCCGAACCAAATCGAATGGAACATTAAAAGAAGAAGCCTAATCGAAATGTTAGCGTACATGACCTGAGTGGTTCAGGTATGTCTTGACTTACCCAATCGGCCTCGCCATAATGGGCTAACAATGTGTATGGACAGCTGCGATTTTATGATTAGCATGACGGGTGTGCTTCGTTGAGGGTCAATGTTACACACCTCAGGGTGAAATTAGTTCCAAGGCTAGGTCCTTTCATGACTTCAAGCGCATCAAAAAACGTGATAGCGTCTTCTGTTGTGTTGAGAGTAATGGAGAATAGACCGCCGTAGCCTCCATTTGGATGGCGTAACGCATCGTAGTTCGGCCTTGATGAGCTGTATTTCGGATAATATACTTCCTTCACTACAAGCTCCTTACGTTAGCAGTGTGATCAATCAGTAAGGTCTAGATTTCACGGACCAAGGGGAGAAGCTTGCAGGATCTGAGTCACAAATTCGGTCGTGGTGTTGATCTTTTCAATCCTGGAAATGAAATCGCGGCTATTTCTCTCTAGAAAAACTGCATCTTCGGCCCAAACATTATCTTCGTAGTCTGTCGTGTATGCTTTCTTCAAGAATTGATAATGAGGTCCTTGAGGATTGAGCACTGCACTACCTCCCATGACATTACTGTCGCCGCTGAAGATTTTTGACAAGCTGCTGACAACGACATCCGCGTGTTGCAAGACGTTCACGTTGATAAAACTACCAATTGTCTCATCTACAACGACGAAGAAGTCGTATTTGTTCGCGAGCTCACGGATCCGCTTGAGATCCGGAGACTTCAGCAATGGATTTGAGGGGAACTCGGTGAATAACGCAAGAAACCTCTCCCCTTTCTCTAGACGTGCTTCCAAATCCTGGAGATCTTCTGATGATCCATGACCGTAGAAAACGCAGCCAGGGCCCCATTTCTCGAGGATCTTCAATGTGTCTGTATAGGGGAATCCGAAGCATATACTTTTCTGGGGACCTCTAGCATTCAAAAGGGTTCGATGAGCATTAAAAATAGAACTCATGCCCGTGGGGTATAGGAAAACGTCGTCCTCAGTCAAGCCTGCAATGCGCCCATCGGACGCTTCGCTCTCAAGAGCTTCGTGGAGTTCAACGTTAGCGGTAAGGGAACCAGCAATTCGTCTTCGCATCGCTCGTTTAGCGTTTTGTGCCAATGTTGCGCTCAGATTGCGACCGAACCGTTCTTCGACAAACGAGGAGAATTCTCGTCCGTCAGATGAATCGGTGGCCTTTGCATTATGTTCCTGCTCTTTGAGTGTTGCGGTTCGCTGTTGATATCGTTTCGGTCCTTTAGAATAGATTGATGGTTTTCCGTCGGAAGCTACAGAATGGTCCTCGACGAGGTAACCGTCTTGCAATGCATTGGAGCAGAATTCACTGCGACGACTTTGCACACCGTCTCCTGTATGCTGCCAAACTTGTTTCGCAATGGGGGCATATTCTTTAGGGTAGATCACGCCGAACAACTTCGAGTTGACGTGAGATCGTATGTCAGAATCGACTTTCGACGATGGCATGAAGCGAACAATTCGGATTTTGGAGGATTCGCCGGCTGAGGTCCTTGCGATTATAAAGTTTCGACAAATATCTGCGGTTCGGGATGAAGGGAAAAGTGTTGTAGCTTCGAGGTCGGCATTACCGCAACGGCGTAGTACTTCCTGAGCGAGCGATTGGATCAGGGGATGTACGAAGAACCTAGGGTATCCGCATTGCATGCGGCTCATAACCCAGTCTTGTCCCTCCTCGTATCCGATATTGCTCTTCCATGTAGGGAGAGAGACACTGATAGCCTGTGGTCGCGTGTTAGATGAGATCCCAACAATTAGGGGGAAATGCGCGGGGCCTTCACATACATGATCAGTGTTTGGAGGCACGGTGCCTCCTATGGCCTGGAGCATGATGTATAGATGTTTTGATGTTTTTGAATTGGTGTTTCGATGTGTTCAAAGGTTTCTGTAGGTGGTTCATAGTAGTCATCTCTTGTCGAGCAGATTGGGCGACTTTTTCGGTCTGTTAAGGAAGGATGTGTCATCGCTGGAGGGGCTGCTTGCCGCCGAAATCGGGCAATACGGACTGCGGGCAAGAGCAAACACGCCCCAAACAGCAGGAGCGATGGGCGTTTTGGCAGGTGAGTCACCTGACTCTTCTCAGCTACGCATCTACGCAGACGATCTACAATTTATCTCAGACGAGTTCAGATGCTTCACCATCATCTACTGCAAACCGATTGGACTGTGTCGCGGAGAAAAGAATCATCAGCAGTGAGTCCCGCTTTTCTGACCGCCGAAACAGGCCCACATCGAAAAAAAATCCAAAATGGCAGGCGGTGTGTTTCCTGCACATAAGTTTTTTCGAGCTTTCATCGACTAAACCTTCGACAAGTGCATCTTGGTTTTGATGCAATATCAAGCATAGTGAAATCATGGAAAGCGGACGCTGAAAGCTCTACTTTAGAGTAGCTTATACAATTCCATCGTGAACAACCTCCAAAATGTCGGATCCCTCTACGAAACGACGCAGGCTCAATGGCCCGGCCTCTCCTGATGGAGAGACCAATCCGGGCTATGCAAGTTCAGACAATGATCAGGATAGCAAAGTCACTTCGACGCAAGCCAAACAACAACACCCCCAGAATTCAACAAAATCTGCAAACCGCTATGCAGAGGTGGGTAAAGCAACCGGTTTATCCAAGTCCAGTCTCTTCAAACTTCAGACAGACGAGCTGCTTGCCGGATTGAGGCCGGATTATGACAAGCTTATCTCTACCGTTCAAGATAACCTGCGCCGGATCAGAGATATTTTGCAACAAGTTCCCGAACGAGAGTCGAAGCGAGCCGACGTTGCCGCCAAAGAATTGCGAGACAAATATCACGTTACAGTGCCTTTCCCGTGTCACTCATCTGACGACCTGGCAAAGTGCCATGTTTCATCCAAGCCTCCGGCCAGCATCGATCTTGTTGGTAGTGTCATTTTACGAGCCGGATTACAAGCTACTGAAATCTTCAACGTCGATATTGCTGTGACCATTCCTAGCACGCTGTTCCAACCGAAGGACTATCGAAACTATAAATACTTTCAAAAACGTGCTTTCTATCTTGCATGCATTGCGGCTAGCCTTCGCGAAGCGAAATTGCCTTTTTCAATACAGTATGACTATCTAGACGGGGATCTCCTACGTCCCATTGTTGTGTTGGAACATATAAAGAACGCTACCGAAGACGCTCTAAAACAACCCATTCGCATTCGCATATTGACTGCTGTCGAAGATGACTTGTTTCCTGTCGCACGAACGCTCCCATCAAAGAACAATGTACAAGCGTCAGGTGCAGACGATGAGCTACAATCTAGCGAGGAAAACAAGTCAAGTCCATATTACAACTCTGCTTTGCGCTTCGAATCGACAGTCATATCATATCAAAAGTGGCTACAGAGTTCTTTGAAAAAGTATTCATCAATGAGAGACGCTTGTCTTCTCGGCCAAACCTGGCTTCGACAACATGGTTTTGGGTCCTCTATCGGAAAAGGAGGTTTTGGTAGATTCGAGTGGATGTTGCTTGTGGGCCTGCTTTTCGAGGGTGGTGGTGCAAATGGTAAACCAATCTTGCTACCGTCGTATAGCAGTTATCAAATCTTCAAAGCAGCCATGCAATACTTAGTTGCCCGAGACCTGATGCAGCCTTTGTCGTTATTCGCCAACGATGTTGAATTTCCAAGCGGTGGTCCGGTGTTTTTCGATGGAAAAAGAGGCTTGAACATACTGTACAAGATGACCATTGGATCATACAAGCTGTTTCGTCACGAATGCAGCCTTACACTTTCGCTGCTGAATGAAACACGTTTCGATAACTTCGAAAAAGTGTTCATTTCGCAAAACAATGATCCGATGCTTAAATTTGATCGGCTAATTTCTCTCACTACGGAACGGAAAGCCATCGATCCTCTACACTCGGTTTTCCATCAAAATCATATTTATGATATCTTGGAAAAATCACTCGGTGACAGAGCAAAGGTCATCTGTCTGTGGACTGATTCTCCATCGCCTCGGCCGCTCAAATCGAAATCTTTGAGCGAAACTCACACACAGCAAATTTCAATTGGCCTCATATTGGACCCTGAAAATGCGAGTCGACTCGTCGACCACGGACCAGCAGCAGAAATGCAAGAGCAAGCTGCGGCTTTCCGTGGTTTCTGGGGTGACAAGGCAGAGTTGAGAAGATTCCGAGACGGAAGCATCCTTGAGAGTTTAGTATGGTCAGACCAAGGACCAGTCGTCGACCAAATCTTGGTGTACAGTCTTAGTCGCCATCTGAAAGTCCCCCGACACTCAATCAGATGTATCGGAGACGAATTCGATGAGACGTTACAACAGCTTGCGGGTTCAGAAAAACAGACTGCCGCAATGTTTCATGGCATTCGCGATGCGTTCCAGTCGCTGCAGTCGTCATTTCAAAGCATGGACGATATTCCACTTCAGGTCAGGCATCTTCAGCCTGCAAGTCCATTCCTGAGAAGCACTGCTGTGATACCAGATCCAAAGGATATTAGGCTCACTTGGGTGGATGTCAACCTGCAACTTGAGAGTTCTACCAAGTGGCCGGACAATCTCGATGCCATTCAAATGACCAAGGTGGCTTTTTTACTGAGGATCGGTGAGGCTTTGAAGGATAATGGAGACGTGACGTCGTTTAAGGTTGGCTTGGAAAATGAGAACAGACGCCTGGTAAACAGAGCTTTCCTAGACATCGTGCACAAGACAGGCATTCAATTTCGAATGAGAATACACCACGAACGCGAAGCAACACTACTTGAAAGGAAGTTGAAGGAAAGCGGCCTCAGTCCTCAATACAAGGAGGACGTAGGCGCTGCCCTTTTCGAGTACAAGAAAACCTTCATCCACACTCCACGTCTCACGCAGGTTGTCCAAACGCTTTCCAACCGATATCCTTTGCTATCACCTACGGTGCGCTTGATGAAACACTGGTTCAACTCACAACTTCTCCTGTCTCATGTCACCGAAGAATTCATCGAACTTCTCGCCGTCAACGTCTACGTCTCAACTCACCCCTGGGCCTCACCTTCTAGTTTGATGACCGGCTTTTACCGAACTCTCGCCCTACTGTCAAAATGGAACTGGCAACAGGAACCTCTCATTCTAGACATGGGCGGACTTACGACAGAAGACGTCAAAGCCATCGAAACACGTTTCCTAGCCTGGCGCAACATCGACCCTGCAATGAAAAAAGTCTCCATGGTCGTGGCATCCGATCTCGACCATGACGGAGTAACATGGACACTAAACGAAAAGCCCCCCAAAGTTGTCGCAGGCCATATCACGCGTTTGGCAAAAGCAGCCGTTGAAGCACTTAAGCAGCAACACGGCAAGGAAGACAAGACATCACTCGAAAAACTGCTTTTTACACCCGCGCTTTCGCCCTATGATTTCGTAATCCATCTCAAAGACCCTAACAAGAAGAGCAAGAAACACAACCAACCGCAATTCGCGAACCTGAGAGGTCTCGTCAATCTGTCCGCTTCTGAAGCGTCCAGCCGAGACATCACGACGTCGTATCTGAGTGAACTTCAAACACTCTTCGAGCATTGCATTCTCTTCTTCTACGGGCATGAGGAAGATGTCATTGCGGGATTATGGAAACCGACTTCCACGGCTTCAAGAGCGTTTCATTTGAAGACGGCTTATTCTACTCGTCCCGCGAATAACGATACAGCTGAGGTCACGTTGAACAAGGAGTCGATATTGAATGAGATAGCTCGACTAGGTGGTGGTTTAGTACATAGCATCGAGAACAAAAATGTGTAAATAACATAGTCCCTTTAGAAGATGAAGGAAAACTTTCACCGTAATTCAATGTTGAAATAAATAACTCAATTTTCATTAAAGAAAAAGAACCATCAATTAAAAACATTACACATCCACACATTGCTCTGCCCAACGCCCAAAAAATTGATATCTCTCTCCCTACTTTTCCATTCTCTCGTCCGTCTTAATTCGTAATCAATTTCTTTGTCGTTTGTTTCGCAATCTTTGCGGATGCCTTTTGCGTCGAGAAGGAGCAATACTTATCCTTGATTGCGACTACTTCGTAGGTTCCTTCGTCGGATGTTTTGATGCTCTTTCTGTATTCGTAGGAAATGTCGTGTTTGATGTCGAGGATTTCGGCTGGTTTGCCTTTTCGGGCGTTAGAGCTTCGTGTATATCTGTGGAAAGATGTCAACAGGTCTCTACTTGAGGACTTCTAGTAGATAAGTGATGAACGTACGTGAATTCGAATGGCGGAGTTCCTCCAAATTCAAATTGGATCTCCGCCTCTCCGCCTTCATGGATATCAACGATGCTTTCTCGGCCTCTGCTGATTCGCACGCTGGGCATCTCGTGGATGACCTTGGTGATATTCTTGTGGGCTTGACAGCGGCCACTGGCGCCGTCACTTACTGCTGTGATGGTGAATATACCTGGTTTTTCTGCGATGCGTCGGAATGTGGTTGTCGATGAAGAGGCCTTTCTTTTGACACCTTCGAAGGTATAGAAGACGTCGAACGGTGCGTGTCCTGAGAGCGAGAACGAGAGACGTTCTCCGACACAATAATCTGCCTGAGATTCAAGGGGAATGATGGTAGGGACATCCGAGACTGCGACACGCACAGACGATTGGTCCTTTTCAAATGTTCGCTGACATCCGAGAGAATCGCCAACTCGGTGGATGCTGACAACATGTTGACCGAGTTCGAGATGTCGACGGGGTATAGGGAGTTTGTGTTTGTGACTGTGGATTGGGCCAACGGGCACCACTTCAGGCTTTGCACTTGAATGATGCTTGATGGATATATCAAGATAGAATGGGGGTTGCCCTTCCAGTAAAATAGGGATCAACTCGTCGCCTTCACTATCTTCCTTGCAAAATGCATAAATATGTCCAGGCGACTCGAAGCGAGCGGATGGTAACGCATTGACAGTCTGTAAGATACTGACTGGGCTCTCCGATTTATCAGCATCGTAGAGCGCATCTGCGATACCCGTGAACTTGTAAACTTGGTTGCCCGGTTTCGACGTGTCGAGTTCCAACGATGCCACATTTGACGTGCTTTTTAAATTCCGTCCTTTCGCATTGCTGTGGTCGCGTTGTTGTTCGTATTTGACGTTAAAGGGAGCCTTGCCTTGCAGCTTCAATTCCAAGATGTCATCGTCTCCTTGACAGACGCTACGTTTCAACACATTCTCACCAACACCCGTGCGTCCAGACACAGATACTACAGGTCGAGGAAGCCATTTGATCTCAAAGGTGCTAGCAGATTGCTCAATGTTCCCTGGACAAGTGGCATCGAAGACTTCGACAAGTTCATATACTCCGCTCTGCGCCACTGGTATGGCTCCATTCTCATCCCAGATCTTCTTTTCTAACAGACGACCAGGGTTGGCATCTAAGTTGCGGTATTTCACGATCCAAGGTGATTGCCCACTTAGTCTCAGCGGTAATAGCACTGTGTTGCCTTCCAGATCTTGTGTGGTCCGCTTCTCTTCGATGAAGCCAAAAGCAGCTTGAGGCTTTTTAGGGCGAACATGGACGACTGCGCTGTCTTTCAGAGCGCGCTTGCAACCCGTACGGTCCGTCACACCAGTCAGTGAGATAATGTGCTCTCCACCGCTGTACAGTGGCTCGGTCACAATAGTTGCAACGGATTCATGGCTTTCGATCTCGTGTTTTGTTTTCCTGCCGTTGTGCACGACCTCATAGTGTAAGGTCCACGGAGCCTCGCCAATGAAAGAGACACCGACGGTGGCAGACTCGCCAAAACAGGTTCGCTGTGGTTTGTGTGTACCCAGAAGTTGCGCCGATGCTTGCGGTTTGACGTCTTGCTCCAGGACTTGCACTTTTTCTTTGAATGGCCGTGGACCGTAAACACTATCGGCAATATCCAAGAACCGGTATCGATAGCGACCCGCATGGGTTGGTGTAAAGTCCAGCTGTCCCCGAAGTCCGTTTATAACCTCAGAAAAGGTTTCTGTACCTTTATCGCTCTCAATAACGTATCGAATACGGAATGGAGGAGATCCAATCATGTCCAAATCGACGAGGAGACCAACCGAGTTGTTGGCACATTTGTCAAAAATCTTTTCGTGTCGTAGGGACAGTTCCGGCTCCGGAGGATTGTGTAACAAGCAAGACGAAGGTTCCAATATTTCTCCGCGGCAGAAACGGCTTGACGCAGAATCCAGAGAATACCATCCAGGTTCTTTGATTTTTGGCCGGGTCTCTGATGTCTTCAGAGATACTTGCAGAATTTTCGAAACATCGGTCTCTCCAGTTGAATCTTCCGGAGAATACGAATAAGTGACCTGAAAGGGCGCATCGTCGCTATAGTCCCTTCCGGTGGAATGAAAGTGCAATGGCAATTCGGTGGTTTCTCCTTTCGCAATCTGAAGGAATTTCTGAGCATTACAGCCGACCATTGAGAGTCTTGGTCGCTCGTGAACCGAGAATTGATGCCACTGCAGCACGTTTTTCAACGATGCTCGATCCGTGTCATCCAAGTAAGACGAATAGTTGGCGACATTACCTTGAGCGTCGTGGACTTCTTCGATGGTATAGACCCAATCGCCACCCGCATCCAATGTCTCGTTCAACGCTATGCGCAGATTCGCAGTCTGTGCCCAGAAAGGAGGATCTTGCTGTTTGGGATCGATGAGAATGCTGGGCTGCTTTCGACCGGTTATCGGAACTAAGGCGCCTTCGGCATGCACGTTTTGAAAAGAGAATCCACCATCGAACCCATTGATCCTACGACTGTATTTCACCTTGAGTGGCGCCACTCCTTCAACTTCAAGAGTAATATCAGACAAGTCGCTTTTACATTTATCAGCAAACGTGTTTTTAGGGACCGCTCTAGGACAGGTTGGGACCAAGGTGTCGGACGCTTTGGTTTGAACTTCAAGCTTAGACTCGTCCAGAACTCTGGCTAGGCGATATATGCCTGTCTTTTTGATAGGGAAATGAAGGTCAAGGTGTCCAACTGAAGACGGTTCGCCTGCCTGCTTTCTCATCTGCCTGAGCTGTTTGTTGGATATGTTGATGGTTTCGTTTTGTCCGGTAGCTAAATCGTAACGGAGAATGTCGATAGTTACCGGGGTTGACTGGTTGACACGAATGGGAAGGGCAACAGATGTCTGTTGCGAGTTGAGACACAGAGGTATTCCGTCGGGGTTCAGTGCGGCTGATCTATCGAAGGAGTCAGTTCGTGCTAAATCATATGATCTTTACGCGCCACTCACCCTTCTGGAAGGATATGGATGATCTGTTTGCCCAAAATTAACGACGAATTATGAAGGATATCCCCAGGTTTAACTCTGTCCCCCGATATAGACATCTCTCGGTCATAAAATGCTTTGTACACAATACCTCCCCATGCTCCGAGCGGTAGCTATAAAATTAACATTAACAAGTCTTGTGATTCTTGGTTAAGGGAGATGCATACCGGTATGCGAAACATCAAAAAGACATTAGTGGCCGCATGGAGCAGGAAGATGGCCAGGAAAGTTGGAAAAGTCCATTCTAACCAAGGCACTCTCAAAGTCTGAATACCAAACAACAAAACTCCGTCAATGAAATTCCATTTGAGGAACAACCACGCCGAATCCAGCTCATTGGCAGCTCCCATCGAGTCATATATCCTCCACGCTCCAAGCGCAATGTAGAGTGCCGCGACATAGAATCGTTGCGATGGTGCGTCAATCACGTCGGTGGGGATCAAAGGACCCTGTTGGGGTTGCGCAGGGCGCGGACCAGTCATCATGCTCACATTCTGAGGTCCTTTGATGGCCGGGGATTCGGTTTGTCTCCGTCGATCGCGGCCTTGAGTCTGCGGACTTTGGGGAAAGGCGGATCGAAGTCGGGGAGTGCCGTTCATCGCATCTCGATTTTTTGTTCTTTGGTGACTATGATGATGTGCAGGTATCTCTAGAGACTCCAATAAAGGCTAGAGAAACACTGTTGGACAGCTCTCAAGGAGTGATATGAGTTGAATAGCCCCGCTCCTGTAAGAAGCAAGCAGTTGGAGACTTTTCTTGCTCACTGATGCTGAAGCGCAGATCAGACTACACACGTCAGTTCAGATATGGGTAGCAGATGTACACTTTGGGCGAAGTGTACAAGTGAGCATCGAGAAAAAGCTGGTGGGCTGAAGTTGAAACACAAAAAGGTCGACCGCGTTGAAGTTTTGAGCTGAGGAAACTCAGGAAACAGTTTTGGCAGGCGCGTCACAGAGCGAAAGCTTCGGCCAATCAGAGAGCTCCCACGCCGGCGTCTACTTTGATACAGCGAAATACCACGACAGACAATCAGGTGCTTATTTCCTTTCTATCGTTCACTGAATTGTTTTTGAAGGTTTCCTCTCTCTTCACTTGGAATTGTTCTATCTGCAATACATCTATACCGCGCACGCAAAATGGGAGATCGTACCAAGAGAAGACGCCTCAACAGCGACACAAGTCCGATTCCAGACATCATAGTCGATAAGAATTCGTGGAATGGCTTTTGCGAGATTGAGTCTGAGCCAGTATGTATCTTGTTCTAAGGCTGTGAGCAGAGAACTGACTGATCATCAGGCCTTCTTCAATGTCATGCTGCGAGAGTTCGGCGTCGAAGGTGTCAAGGTTCAAGAGCTATTTACTTTAGATAAGGACATGATCAATCAATTACCGCATGTATTTTGAGTCCTCCAACTCTCCCGACTTTTCTGACAAGATTGCTGCAGTAAACCAGTTCACGGCATCATATTTCTGTTTCGTTGGCATGAAGACAATCCCGAAAAGCAGGAGGCAAGCTGCCCTGACCGCTTGTGGTTTGCTAATCAGGTATTACGATATTTCATGTGGGAGGTCTTTTGCTCAAAGGCTGACAGTTTCAGACGGTCGACAATGCCTGTGCCAGCGTGGCTCTCTTAAACATAGTGAACAACATCGACGATATCACGCTAGGAGATACCCTTACCAGCTTCAAGGAGTTCACCATGCCATTCACACCTGCACTAAGGGGCGACGCTATAGCCAACTTTGATTTCATCAAGAAAATACACAATTCATTTGCACGGTATACAGCCCCCTCTTATATCTAGTGATCATACTAACTCATCCCACAGTTCCATGGACATTCTCAACTCCGACCTATCACTCAAAGACGAGGCTGTAGCTAGTAAATCCAACCGTCAGAATGATAACAGTGCGTCTAACGGGGCGGCATTCCATTTTATCGCATTTGTGCCAGCATTGGGCCGAGTATGGAAATTCGATGGCTTGGAGCGTCAGCCTCAGGATCTCGGTAGGCTATTCTCCATTGCGTAGACAGCATTACCAGAATGGCTTGCTAACAGTCAAAGCATCCTGCACTGACGGCGACTGGCTTGAACAAGTCCGATCTCATCTTCTCGAGAAAATGACGGCTTATGCAGAGGACCAGATTGAATTCTCGGTGCTGAGTGTGGTACGAGATCCGCTCAAGGACTATACCGAACAATTTGCTCGCAACGTCAAGAGTTTACAGAACATTCGCCAACGTTTAAATGAGACTCAGCTCGGAGATATCAAGGCTGTACTTGGTGCTGATGATTTTGACGCTGTGACACTGAATGCAGATCCGGGGTTGGGACTTACGGATGAGTGTCTAATGGCCGTCGAACCTTCGGAGACTGAGAAAAGTATCAGCGATGATGACCTACCGCAGGAATATGTCCGGCTAGTTAGTAACCAGCAAGGCATTAGGTTATCAATTGAAGAAGAAAAGGAGTCCCGTCGGAGCGAGGAGGCGTCTGCAGAGCTTAGGAGACATGATTGTGCGTCGGCCGTGGAATTCTGGGCTCGCTCACTGGCTAGCAAAGGTGTTATCAAGGAGCTACTTAGCTAGAAAAGAAATGTGCTCATTGGAGTGGTTCTTCCACGTAGACTTGGGTGGTTTGCTTAATAAATTGTCGCGTTGTATGTCTGGTGTTGTGCCTTAAAATTGGTATTCGGATGTGATGTAGAAATATATAGCTTCACCCACCACGTGGAAAAAACCTTGGAACATAACAAACACGCGATTACGAAACTCCCAGCAAGATCCAGAACTTCAAAAGCTAACTATATATACACATACACCCCTCCAGGATATAAAAGATAAATCATACATGAATACCCAACTCGAAAATCATGGACCCAGAAACCGAATTCGACACCGACACCATGATCCTCGACTACGTCTGCAGCAAAGCGATACACGCGCTCCTGTCGACGCGCATCGCGGAACTGAGCGATAGACCGGCCCATGCAGACGTCGACATTATAAAGATCTTTGACAGTACGTTTTATATCTGCTTCATACTAAGTTCTACGCATTGGAGAAGGATGTAGGTATTGATGTTGAATTAGCATGGCACCTTCTCACAACGCACAAACATGGCGCAAAGCGCCAAATCTCGCGCGATCTCGACGCAAAATTACGCCTGATATCATTCACAGCCCAATATCTCACCAGAGCAAGGAAATCCGAATGGCGAGATAGCAGCAACGGCAATAGCAGACCCCATGGAATCCAGGGGCAGCAGGCGTTGTCGAGTACGGCATATATGACCATGCTCGAAATTCTGCGCATCCCGCGCGAGCAGCGCCTCGACGATAGGAGGCAGGTTCTATCGCTGATAGACTTGTTCCCCGACTTCTTGGACCTGTGTTTTGTGATGCGCATCACAGAGAATGAAGAGTCTCTCATTGAAGTATTAGGTAAATACACCATCCAAGCCGTCCTCGAGCAATACACGCTCTTCGGCAAGACGACGATAGAATCAATTACCCACGCGTCTTCGCTCCTCTTATTGCACCAACCGCCCTCCTCCTCCTCCTCCCAGAGCGAGACGAAGAATGAATGGCTATCAGAAATACAGTCAACATACCTCACCATTCTCCGTCCACCCCCACCACCAACAGCGAGCCAACAATGCGAATCGCAAGAAACGCATCTCAATCGTCTGGCGCAGCACTTTCCGACATTTGAGTTTGAGGCCATGCTTGTGATGAAATTGCAGAAGTTCTTGTTTGGGCTTGAGACGCCTGTACTCGTGAAGTTGGAGACGGGGGAGATAAACCCGTACGAACACGATGGCGGCGGCGGGGAATGATGAAGTTGGTTGTTTAATCAATGGTTATATCCATTACACCCCAGCAGAATACAAACGACATGATGCTTCAATTACAAAGGAAAGGTCAATGTATACGCAAAAGGGACTAGGACTAATCTACAAAAGTCAGACCGCCGACGACGACTACACCAAGATAAACCTTTTTCGCTGGGTTGTGTCTCTATGCTCCTCGTATCCTCTCTCTCCGAATGCACGGGTCGATGCCATGGTTCAACCCAAGAGCATGCGGCGGGGGTCTTCGATGTATTCCTTGACCTAGAAGGGATTAGTCTGGAAATTCTTGGGTGTGGATGATTTGGACATACCTTGACAAGGAAGGTGACGGCTTCACGGCCATCGAGAAGACGGTGGTCGTAGGTGAGAGCGAGGTACATCATCTGAATGTCATGTCAGTCCGAAATCCAACGTACGTTTATCGGGGAGGTATGCATACAGGGCGGACTTCGACCTTGCCATTGACAACGACTGCTCGTTCCTTGATAGCATGGAGACCGAGGACAGCTGTTCTTGTTAGTATATAGTAACATGCTAGGCGGAGGTACAAACCTGTCTGGGGCAAGTTGATGATGGGAGTGCCCATCAATGAACCGAAAACACCACCCTACGCAAATTAGTTTTTGTTTGAGGTACAAGAGCCTAAAACTTACGTTGCTGATGGTGAAAGTACCACCGGCCATATCCTCAATGGTCAACTTGTTGTCACGAGCCTAGCAAAACATTAGTACGCATGATAATATCGGATCAAAGCATTGACTCACCTTCTTTCCGAGATCGGCAATAGCCTTCTCAATTCCAACCAAGTCCATACTCTCCGCGTTGCGCACAACAGGGGTAACGAGACCCTTCTCGGTAGCAACAGCAACGCTGATGTCGACGTAGTCACGGTAGACAATGGTGTCACCTCCGTTAGGTCCTTCGATAGAAGCATTGACGGCAGGCAAGTCCTTCATAGCAAGAACGCAAGCGCGAGAGAATGCGGACATGAAGCCGAGCTTGACGCCGGTCTTCTTCAGGACGTCATCCTTGTAGAGCTTGCGGAGTTCCATGAGCGAGGACATGTCGACTTCATTGAATGTGGTGAGGGAAGCAGCGGTGTTCTGCGATTGCTTGAGACGCTCGGCGATACGGAGTCGCATGCGGTTCATTTTGACCTAGACAAGTTAGCTATGCGCCGAATAGCTTAATCGATGTTCACATACACGTCGCTCTTCACGGCCGCCAGTCTGGGCGGTTGTGCTGGGCTGGGCTTCCTTTTTGGATTCCGTAGGCTTGGGTTTGGGCTTCTCAGGTTGCTTTTCTTTAACAGGCTCAGCTTTCGAAGGAGTGGGTTCCTTGGTCTCTGGCTTGGACGGGGCAGTCTCCGTCTTTTCCTCCTTATTTTCTGGGGCAGGCTCGTCCTTGGGTTTCTCAGCAGCTCCGCCGCCGGAGCCGGGCTCGAGTTTTACTATAGCCTGGCCGACGGTAACAGTATCTTCCTCGCTGACGAGGAGTTCCTTGATAGTACCAGATTCGGGAGCGTTGACAGCGACGTCGATCTAACAGCTTTATTTAGCGACCGACAGTAGATTTACCGTGGAGAGGATATACCTTGTCGGTTTCAATTGTCGCAATCTCCTCATCGCGTTCCACAAAATCGCCAACCTCTAAACTTGATCAGAATGACACTAAGAAGGGGCTTAAATTCGGTTGCTCACGTTTCGAGAATTGCTTCAATGTACCCTCTGTAATAGATTCAGCCATTTCGGGCACCTTGACAATTGTGTCCGCTACATCGGGAAAATGGTAAGAAGAAGTTCGTAATAAACGGGGAAGATCGCGACGGACCATAGTGACGGGTTTGTTGCCTGTCCAAGAGAGATTTGAATTCGGGGGATTGAACTCTGCAGTAACAATTAGTTAGAAATAAGGTATCGAGACAAAATTGTACCACAAGACTTACCTGGCGAACTGCACTGGTCGTTGAGGACGCAAAAGAGCTCTCTGCGAAGTCAAGGCAAGCGCGGAATAGGCGCGTGACGATACAAGAGGCTTCTGCACGTTATGGACAGATCGCAAGACAGTTTGCCTCGTCAAGCGGGCGATATTTGTTCGGCTAGCCATGGTGAATGCTCTTGACGAGACAGCTCTGTATATAGGGAAGAATGACACTTTGACACAGATGATGTCAAGGATTGATCACACTCGACGAATCGACTGAACAGAGAGGAGAGTATAGACAGACGAATCAGTCTGTATTACAAACAAGCAGTGAACGCACAGAGAAATAAAATAATCAGAGAAATGAGGCCGTTCAACAGGAGAATAAAGAAGGCAACCTTGACGCGGCCGGAATTTTCCTTGGAGCTGTCCTCACTCAGTTACGTACCGTGACTACCGTCAGTCATAGCCGGCAACCCGGGCTCAGTCCCCTGCCGCCAACCCGAGTAGAGCCAAGTCTTTCCGATCGACCTCCACACGACAACTCCAATAGTCGCTCATTGCCTCGAATCAGCCACCCCCGTCAATTGCACAGTTGCTGGTACGTACACCCTGAGCTGGGAGATTTAATTGAGTCTATCTACTAATGTTAACTGACAGATCGCAGTGTGCACCGACAAGATGCCTCTCAAACCCGCAGCGTAAGCCATCCTATCGCCGCAACGACACCAATACACCATACCACCATCGACACCGACGTTGATATTAATACGGACATTAACCATCGCATCACTAGATCCCTATACCGTCGCTCCCTGAAACTCGCCCTCGACTGGGCTGTGCATAGGCACATCTGGCGCGGCCAGGCCGTGTATATCAGGTCACTCTTCGACGCCAACAAGGACGTCCGCGATCCCCGTCAGCAAAAGGTATTACCAGCACCGCGTGACGATTATCCTGGCAAGGCAATAGCTAAGGTAGAAGCAGCTACTCCTCCGAGAGACAGAAAAACTACTCGAAACATGGAAGCATCCTGATCCTTACAAAGCTCCTACAGCACCAGGAGGTATGCGCGATCGATTGGATATCAGATTTTGATATTAGCAATACTGACGCTGTGATAGGTTCCAAATACGAGCGAAACCTTCCTCCCCGCGACCTTCCTTGTGAGTCTACACGTTGCTTTTACTCATTTCTCTTTTGATAGGGTACTGATTGTTGTTTAGACGCCGATGCACCTGGTGCGCATTAGTTAGGAGAGTAGCTAGATATCAATTGGGAAAATAGAATTGACGCGTTACACAATATCACAATCCTGACCTTAATCTTGCACGTATATCAATTGCAAATATCCATGATCATTATCGTAATTGCAAGTTCGAGAGTGATGTGCCAGCCAATTTGCTCGATCGATATATTTCGAATTACAGTCAGGAAAGAGATGAATGAAAGCCAGAAGGATTCAGTATTCTAAGCTAAACTGGAGCCAACTATTATATCGACTCAATGAATACTCTTCGCGAGCCAGTAGAGACCATGTCCGTAGACATAATGTACAACCATGTAAAAAAAAAACAAAATCAAAAGAGCCATGAATGTGCCCAGTCCATAACCCCATTACCTCGTCAATAAGGAAACCAAACCACGCCGAAACGAAAAACATGAACGATGAAGGAAACAATAAAACGACAGCAATTTAAAGCTCCTGGCTTTGACCCTTGCCGCTCTTGGGAGTCTTCTTGGGGAGAAGGTCTGGGAGAAAGTTAGACGCGGTTTGGTCAAGTTGGAATGTGGTAACGTACTCTGGTGAATGTTTGGGAGGACACCACCTTGGGCGATGGTGACGTGGCCCAAAAGCTTGTTCAACTCCTCATCGTTACGGATGGCGAGCTGGAGATGACGGGGAATGATACGAGTTTTCTTGTTGTCACGGGCGGCGTTGCCAGCCAACTCGAGAATCTCAGCAGCGAGATATTCAAGGACAGCAGCCAAGTAGACAGGAGCACCTGATGAATGAATTAGTATGACACGTACATTTGATGGAACGGTTTGGAAATGTTGGACTTACCAGCACCGACACGCTGGGCGTAGTTACCCTTGCGGAGAAGACGGTGAACACGACCGACGGGGAAAGCAAGACCCGCCTTGGAAGAACGGCTAAGTAGACAAGTTAACAATGTGATTCAAATTGTGAAGGGAGGGTGATGATAAGACGCGAATGACGCGCCAAAAGAGATCAAAACATACGATTGAGAGTTCTTGCTGCCGCTGGCCTTGCCGCCGGATTTGCCTCCAGTCATTTTGAAATTGTTAATTTGATGAGCTTAACTCGAAAGAAGTAGTGGGCGATGGAGGACGTGAGAGTCGCGAAGATGAGCGTATTGTTGATGGATGAGCGAAAATATGAAGGGGAAAAGAGGAGATTGGGACGTCGTTGCAGCGGCCGGCGATGAGGGCGCATTTATAGGAATGCGCTGCGGGTGACGTCCGCTGGGGGAGCCGCCGTCCAGATCAACCTCTCGCTTAGATAAGACGGCCAATCACCGCCCGGATCAGACGCGTCCACGCGTGCCGCCAGGAAATCACAGCAGCGACTGTCCGCTACCCAATCACAGCCGGTAGACTACCTCCCGATCAGGCCAAGCGCCATACCGGGAAGCCGTTACATACTAGTACCACCCTCACAGCGGGGCACTACCCGCCTTCTGCTATGCGCAGCGCAACTGATCATACAGATCATACGGTGCCGTTACCGTATCGAAATTCTGGCTGGGAAAGCCACGCTGGATCACCCGTCCTTTTGCGCGGCCAGTATAAGAGGCCTGCCTTCCCCCATCATCCACTCGAGTCCATCTTCCCTCTCCATTTACTTGCATCTACACGCTCACCATTCGACTTTCCGTCTCTCCATCAACAACCAATCTCACTTTGGATTTTTAATCAATCACATTTTCATCAAAATCAAAAATGCCTCCTAAAGCTGCCGAGAAGAAGCCCAGCACTGGTGGCAAGGCCCCTGCTGGAAAGGCACCTGCTGAGAAGAAGGAGGCTGGTAAGAAGACTGCCACCGCTGCCTCTGGCGAGAAGAAGAAGCGCGGCAAGACCCGCAAGGAGACCTACTCTTCCTACATTTACAAAGGTGAGTTGATTTGACGCGTTTTTGGAATCACAACAATTACTGACGCGTCTTTTGTTCTTAGTCCTCAAGCAGGTCCACCCTGACACTGGTATCTCTACCCGCGCCATGTCTATCCTCAACTCTTTCGTCAACGGTATGTCGGGTCTTCTACCTTTATTTTAATCTTGCATATACTAAATCAATTTAGATATTTTCGAGCGCGTTGCCACCGAGGCCTCCAAGCTTGCTTCATACAACAAGAAATCCACTATTTCTTCCCGAGAGATCCAGACCTCAGTTCGCCTGATCCTCCCCGGTGAATTGGCCAAGCATGCCGTCTCGGAAGGTACTAAGGCCGTCACGAAGTACTCTTCCTCCGCCAAATAAGCATATCACCACCTCTTTTGCTTTTTTTCGCCTTCTGTTTATTACACTTTTGTTTTTATTGCTTGATTTTGCTGCTTCGCGCTCTGGCAACTTGGAGGCGGCGGGTTAACTGGGTGTTCGCGGGTTTCTCTAATGTGTCATGGGACGGTCTGTTTTTTCTCTTTATTTTTTCTCATCCTGAATACCTTCGGCCGAAATGATTTTACGGTTTGTGATTCCAAGTGGTGAAGGTGTAACATAACGCTGGAATTGGGGATATTGTTTAGAAGCAATTCCCACTTACTCTTACTAGATCTTGAAATCAAGCTTTAGTGCATTCACACTACTCTTTCTCTTGTACTTCTGTTTTTTTTTTTTTGGTCGATCATTTCTGTAATGCATTGTCTACACTAACTCGCTATCATCGTCATCGTCGAGCACTTCCACTTCATCTAAAGCTGCCTCTCGCTCCATTATCGGCGTCGGCACGCTTTCCGTGTCAACGATATGAATGATCGCTTTTCCACCATTCTCTTGACGCGACGATACGATCCTCCGTTTCCAGTCAGTCCAGTCGTTTTCGTCACGAATCAAAAATCCGACCAACATGCTTGGATCCATATCGTCGATGTGGATGCGTCGAAGACGTCGGGTATGACAGCTATCGATTTCGTCTTGTGTGTATGCGACATCTTCTCTGTAAGGAAGCGCGGGACGGGTATGGTGAGGATCGAGGTAGAAGAAGAACGAATTCTGAACGCCGATGAAGTAATGGGATGACGACGGTCGACCACTGGGAAAATCAGTTATGGCACTTTGTTTGGGGAATGGAAGACGGACCCTGCAATTCCTAGCGACTGGGGCAGCCTGAGCAAGTCTTCAAGTCCCTTTCGATACACTGGAGTGATTCGGTCGATTCCCAGCCTGGTTCCGAGCAGGATCAGGGTAGGTCGCATGCGATCTGGCTGGTTGTACGCAACTGCTTTGAATTTGTCTTCGTAGACATATGTGTTGTCGCTGCTCACGTAGACGTTCATGCCTACGTCTTTGTATTCTTCTGAAAGTGCTCTGTTCGTTGTTAGCTGTGTCCAGGTAAATCTATGGGACAAACTCACTGTATACATGTAGCTGTAGCAGAAGGCCCGAACCATTCCCCCGGATGTTTCCCACAATACAAAGCGCCATGTCTCACGAACCGATGAATCGAGAACGGTGCAGCCGGATCGTCTGCAAATAGCGAAAGTAACATCTTCTCTTCTGTCGCGTGACTACCTCGTCTCCAGTCTGGTAAACCTGTCAGCCAGTCCCAGATCCTGAGGAATAGTTACAAATTACCTCGTCCCAGTCTTGAAATAGCCAACGCATTGGCCAAAAGGCTCTGCCCAGACCGAATCATGCACCCCCAACCAGTATCCGATGTAAACCCTTGATGGTGCTCCGTCAACTGACTCCTCAGCCGAACACTGAGCGTCATAGCTTGCGCTGCAGTTGCATCTTCGGATCTTGCGATGGGCGGGAAGTTGGATCTGTATGTCATCCAGATTCGTGATTCAAAGTCATCGAGAAAGGGCTTGGGCCAGCCGAGATCCTTTGATGAGTCTGTTGTAGATGCTGCTGCTGCGAAGTCGTCTTTGTCGGATTTGATGACCTTACGATTTCCGCCGTCATCTATCTGTGTATTATCCTGTATGAACGTCCTGCTTGATTCTGCGATGTCCTCCTTGTCGGCATCGTCGTTGTTGTTGCCTGCGGGGAACTCGTCCTGCGGTTGCGTCACATATTCATTCCCCAAACACCATATCTTTGACCCTGGGCCCTGCTCGTTTTTGGGCTCGGCATCCCAAAAGTACTGTATCATACGCTTATATCGACCCAGATCAATGTTATTCATGTTTGTGTTGGGTGAGTCGGTGTAGCCATTAAATCTTGAGTGGGTGAAGGGGAAGCTTGGTGTGGGGGGCTGATGCGGAGAGAAATATATATATTTGTAGATGCATGTGCCATCGCTTGATGGATAAGCAACAGATGACCACCACTGCCAACTTGACTATCTGCCTTGGACCAGACTACAACGGCACCACTGACATCCAGCACTATACCACCGTGTACATACACATTCAACCCAGGAATATCTCTGCAAATACATATGTACATTCAACCAGGGCCACACTCGTTGTTTTAAGCGTCAAGACGCTGGAAAAGCCCGCTGACAAGACCAGGAAGACTGCGTATACTACAATACAATATGATCCAAGGAAATAAGGCAGACAATCGATGAACAAGACATACATACATAAATCAGATTCATGCTACATATCATCTGGTTTTCTTATTCAGCTGACATCCTGACCAACCGCTTGAGACCTCCGACCTACCTGGAACAAAATTCGGAGGAGGACCAAATCCAGACTGTAAATCTGATCGTCCAAATGGAAACCCAAGAACAAATCTCCTTCACACGGCAAACACAAGTAAGCATACTACCATAGACATATCCTAGACAGAGCAAGCGGTCTGTCCCAGTCGGGCTCCATCGCCACCGCTGTGCTGCTCCACTCCCGCCTTCCTTTTCCCGAACCACTTTATTCCTTTTTCGAACCAAGCAACACCTCACAGAGTTCTCATCGCAGATTGATCGCTAGGTGAGGCGAACATGAGCCTATATACGTAACCAAAACTGTGCTGATAATAGCGGGTTATAGGCAGACCGTGCAGCCGATTATCGAGAGATTATTTTCGACGCGAATTACGGCAGCACTGGTAGCAATCCAGCCGCCCCGCCAGAATGTCTGGCTATGAGGAAACTCATGATTCAGCACCTCTCTTTTTCCTCGATTCATATGGCGAAAGACCACGCCACGAACCTCTGAAAGCCAACACGCGAGTTAACTATCGCCCACCGAGCGACCATGAACCCGACAGTAGCGAGGACGAGGTCGTGTTCAGCGGGAGACTAAATCAGAACACGCGAAATAACAAGGTCAGCGCAACATCTCGTGACCAGCCACAGGCTACGTTCTCGCGAATAGCCGTGCAAGTTGTGGATGAGGATATACGATTGTCCTTGCCTACACAGACAGAGAGCACTCCAATTACTACCGACCCGCGAGATCCCGAGAACCTCCAAGATTCATACATCGGTTTATCGTCGAAGAGACAGCCCGGAAACAAGCGAAAGGGAAAGAAGAGCCAAAAACCCATCAAGAAATCTATATGGGACGATGACAGTGTCTTCGCCGACTATGTCAAAAATGTGGCTCGCAACGCGAAGACTACCGACTCGTCGAGCGAGGATGATGACGGCGAGCAAATCGATGATGTCTTTGAAGACGAATTACGTTTAACCAAGGAAGAGAAAGCCAAATTCCGCACCTTATCGACGCTTGATATCGTCGATGAAAGCTCAATACTCGAAGAGATTGTTAATGACATCTCTGACGAGGAAGACGATGACGATTCTTCGGACAACACGGATGACTCGTCCATGCTTGACGATATCATATCACAGATCCGTCATCGGTCATCACTCAAAGAACTCGAAGCACACTGGGCAAATGACGACATGTCGCTGGATCTTTTTGAAGGCGAGCGCGAGGTTGATTTTGAAATCGTGGACATGCAGCAGGATGGTCCTCTGAAGAAGAAGAACAAGAAGAAGAAAGGAAAGCGTCAGATGGACTTTGGTCTTAGCGACAGTGATCTCGAGCTTCAGATTGAAAATGCATGGGAGAAAGACCGGGACAGAAAGGCGGCCAAGAAACGCGAAAGAGAGAAGCTTCGTGCAGATGGTTTACTTGGGAAGAACAAGAAGACACTTGACCGCAGAGGCAAGGATAAATCTGGGGTTGGCATTGAGGGAATGAAGGTAGAGCTGAAGGCTTTTCTTCAGTCACAATCAGATAGGTATTCTTGGTCTATCTCTATATATTCCAGACGAGTTACTAACACCATGATAGCCTTGATCTGCCTCCCATGAAGAAGCACCACCGCAGAGTGGTACATGAATTGGCCAATGCGTTGGCGCTCAAATCCCAATCTCGAGGCAAGGGCAATGCTCGATTCCCCGTCCTGTACAAAACGGGCCGGACGCCAAACTTCAATGGCAAGCACAGTACCAAACTTGATAAAATCCTGGCCCAGCCACGGTTCAATCTGCGCCAGAGCACTCGCATTAGTGTCAGCGAACGAGCTTCTCCGGGACCGAAGAATACCCGCCGACGCCAGACGACGAATATGGGTGCATCCTACCTTGAAGGCGAGGTGGTTGGAGGATCTGCACCCGAAATTGGAGCAGGCAACAAGGGCAGAGCCATGCTGGAGAAGATGGGATGGAGCTCAGGAACAGCATTGGGCGCCCTCAACAACAAGGGTATCTTGCAACCTGTTGCCCACGTTGTCAAGAATACCCGTGCTGGACTGGGTTAACATATGTCCAAGAGATAGACCGTTCATGCGTGCGTGTTCGCCATAGACATGATTTAGACGAATGTATAGAATTACTTTCTAGATTTCTTGCCCTTTTTGGACTTAGACTGCGCTGTCTGAACGGGCTGAGCATGGCCTGTTTCCCTCAGGTGCGAGAATAATTGTGTCCGCGAAGTAAATGTAGCTTGACAATGCGCGCATCTATTTTGCGCGTCTGTAGAAGAGGCTGCTTGTTGCGCTGCTAGCTTCTTGGCTCTTTTTTGTTTGGCTTTCCCTAGCTTCGCTGTTGTGGCTGTTTTTGATTCCAGGTCTTCATCGTCGTCCTCGTTTGCGATTTCACTGGTAGATAATGATGTAGTTTCTGGTTTTGTTTGGGTTGGGTCGATGTAATCCTCATTCTCGTCCTCCGAGGCGGAAGGAGACGGGCTTCGTGATGCAATATCTGATTTCAAGGGTGTATTTTTGGTGTCTCCTATCTCGTTGATATTATCAACTTTATCTGCAGTATTATGTACCACTGCCGGGTCCACATCGTCTTCAGACTCGACCAGCTTCACCTCGTGCTCCTCATCGACATCAAGATTAAGCTCCTCATCCTCAAGCAGCATCTCCTTCCGCAACTGCTTGACAGCCTTGATATGCTTCTTACTCCTCTCATGCGCCTCAAACTGCTTCTGACTCTTAAACAGCTTATTACACACAACGCACTCAAAATGCTCAACCTCGGATTCGGAGCTACTGAAGAACTGGCCTTCATGCTCGTCCTCACCCGGTTGCGATTCGTGGGTCTGCGCCCACTCAGGGATGACATGATCCTGCATCTTGGCCTGGTTTGCCGCGCGCGAACGCGCTGCCTGCGCAGCCGCAGACTCGCGGAGCATGCGCTGTCTCTCAGCCTCCGTCTGGGTATTGGACTTGTATCGCGGATCACGCTTCTTAACAAACGCAACGAGTGAGCGCACTGCGTCGTTGTACTCCCTAACCCCGTCGTCGCGCATCTTCTTGTTTTCCTTCTCCATCAATCGCCGAATCCGTCGATCGGGTGCTTCACTTAATTTGTATTTATCCATCCATGCGAATGACTTCTTGGTTGAAAAGCTTGTCCATACGGCATAGAACGGACGCACGACTTCTTCGTATGAGTCCTGCTTGGCCCCGAAACTGGGGTAGTCCACAGGCTCAGACCCATCCCATCGACACGCTATCCCTTCATCTGTCGCGATCTGGTCGAAAATATCTCGCAGACCACCGAAAAATCCACCTGGAGAATCTGAGAATTCCATATGCGGATTGAAATTCATTACTAGACTAGTGATGCCGGAGGATGTCATTTTGAAACCCCCCGACGCGGGCTGTTGGCCCTGACCAGTTGTTGCGGCCCCATCTTCGGCAAACTCTGCATACTGGTGTGAATCGTACCATGCTCTTTCTTGGGGGTCGGAGAGGACTTCGTAGGCGCATTGTACTTCGGCGAAGAGTTTTGTGGCTGCTTCAACTTGGCCGTAGTTTCGGTCTGGGTGAAGTTCGAGGGCTTTTCTTCTGTAGGATTTTTTTATTCTGGGTCATGTCGTCAGTTTACAGTATGTATATGTGTATGGGATACTACTAACTCATCATCTGTTGCGTCTCGTTCTACTCCCAGAAGCTCGTAGTAGTCCGCACGATGCTCGGCTTCTTGACTGGCTTCATCGTTGTTTGAGCCTGTTGACTGACTCTGACCCATCGTGAAGAAAAAATAAAAAGCCGCTATGCAAGGTATATATATGTTGACGCCCCGAAACTGCAAGCAATGAGTGTGTGAGGCAGTTGTAAATACTGAAGCCTTTGTGGGGGATCGGATTTTGTCTTATCTTATCGGAGCGTAACATCATCGCTTCGTCTCGCCCAACCCATCCTCCCCCACGCCTATTCAGTCTAGCATAGACGCCTTTATATAATCAACGACAACATATAGTTTCGGTATTTTATGGAAACTGGATTAATCAACGCCAATGTGATATATTGACCACAATTTACGAGACCCGGCCGTACACCACAATGCGCGCGACCCTCGACGACCTCCCCGACGAAATCCTCCACCTGATATTACACCACAGCGAACCCGCGCAATGCCTTGCGCTCGAAAGGACAAGTCGCAGATTTCGCGGTATCACAAACGAGCCTTTGTTGTGGCGGCACTACTGCCAGTCGCGATTTCAGTACTGGGATGAGAAACACAACTATGCCGATAAATTGAGACAGCCACCTTCGACAGTAGGGTGGAAGGAGTTGTATGCTGAGCGACATTTCACGGATTGGGTTACGACAAAGGTTCTAGATGATATACTCTCGAGTCAGTCGGGGCGTATCAATAAGGCGCAGGTCATTATTGATCATGGGTATGATGTGAAGGATACGCTATTGCGACATGCGCGTGCCAGTATGGATTTGGATGATTATTTGGCTAGAAGGTGCGTTGGTTGACCATTCCCTGAAGGAAATTGTGATTGACGGGTTGATTGTATGCAGATATTACAGTCATGCTATGTTGGGCTGTCTACAGCGTAATATAGCTATACCACTATGGGCCAATTTGAGGGAGAATGGGAGAGATACATCACTTGAACGTGCCCTGGGCGGCTTTGATCTTTTTGTTCCCCAATGCGGGATTGATTCACTTGAAGAGGTATGTACTTATCGCATCGTTTCTCCTTGGACGAGCTTACTTACTCTGGATGGCGACAGATACGCGACATGCTTGATGCCATCGCAGACCTTGTACTGCAAAGGAATCCAGACATACGCAGTCTGACACCACGTCAGAGGGCGCTATACATCGCATCTTACCTGCTCTCGAATAGTTACACTGGCATACGCGCTGGTCGGGAATACCACAATCTAGAGCACAACTTCCTTGGACTGGCTCTACGGGATCAAGGGCACAACTCTTTACCCTTGATATCGGCTACAATATACTGCGCTATTGCGCAACGATTTGGACTCAATGCCCAGCCTTGCGGATTCCCTTTTCATGTGCTGGTCATTATCTTACCCGCTGTCGGCTTCAACATGGATGGAAGGGAAATTACAGACGACAGTCCCGGTTTACCAATGTATATGGACCCGTGGCGATCTGACTTTGAAGTCCCCGTCACTGATCTGCAGCGTCAATTGAATCTATATGGGCCTCAAATGGGCGGCCAGTCACAATTCCTCGGAAAGACATCATTATCAGATATAGTCTGGAGATGCGGCAAGAATATATTGAACTCGTTGCAAGACGTTCCGGAAGACCCAAATTTTTTGGATCCTGAAAGCGCTCGATATGCGGGTCTCTGGTCTTTGATGTTGACTACACCGGACTCTAGATTTAACGAGGTCAGAAGAAGACTACCGTGGTTCATGGAACTCTTTTTCAAGGAATTTCCATGGGATATTTCCCTGGTTGAGCAGTACGTCTTGTCACGACTTCGAGACTCGATCGAGGTCGACCATGTCTCGGAAGGATTACGCGTCATGCGTACGGTCGACGAGATGGCAAAGACGGTCCATCCGCGTGGACCAGAGCACCAAAAGGTCAAGTACCGAGTGGGCCAAGTTTTTGTTCATCGGCGGTACGATTACCAGGCGATCATTACGGGATGGGACGCAGAATGTGATGCGGGCGAGGAATGGATGCGGCGGATGGGCATTGATCAACTCAAAGCCGGACGGAAGCAGAGTTTCTACCACGCGCTGTTAGTATATCCATTCATACTTTCCCCCAGGTTGAGCTGATATGTGGCCGTAGTGTCGAAGATCGAAGTATCCGCTACGTCGCAGAAGAGAACATTCAGATCATCACGCCGACCATGTCGGATCTGTCTAGCCGGCTGCTGGCCATCGCGGGCAAGCATTTCAAGCGGTGGGACGAAAACAAGCGGAGATTTGTGAGCAATATGCGTGATGAATACCCGGACGACTGATGGCCAGATGTACGATATACTATGTAATGATAATGATCATGACTGCTGTTTGCTGCAGTGTATTCTCGGCTGTTGATGGCCGTGTCATACGATACAGGGTAGACTCAACGCGAAGCCCTAACTTAAGTGTTAGTTGGTGAGAACGCGAAGATGACTAAGCTGATCTGACTCGGAGAGAGCAGACCCGATCGGAACAGCGTTAATCCGGGCCTGATGTGCAGCTTAGTCATTGATGTCCACCAATCACGGCGCAGAGAAATGGGTCGCACCACCCGGGAAGGCGTCTCCGCTCAGGGGCTGCAGCCAATCAGCACTGCAACATCACTCCACCCGGCCGGCGGTCTCCTTTTCCTGCAAGATTTGCCTCCAGAAACTATTACTTATACCCTACAGTCTCTTCCCAAGTCTCATTCTGCCAGCACCTCAGCTTCCACACGACTGACTATCGCATCTCTCTAGTTGTATGCGCCTGGCAGTCGATCCAAACCTACAAGATGTATGCCCATGAATGTCTCACCTTGACGAACTCCACAAACTAAACCTCCCTAGGAATTCCACCCTGTTTTCTGCAACCCCGGAGACGTACTGGAGCCACTTCGAGGAGATTTCCAAGTACAATGTCCACCTCAATGTCTTCGAGAGACTGTGGGTAGCCTGGTACGCCTTTATGCAGAACGATGTCCTCGCAACTGGTATCATGTCGTTTGTGATGCACGAAGTCGTGTATTTCGGCCGAGCCCTCCCCTGGATCCTTATTGACACTTTGGGTCTCTTCAAAAAGTACAAGATTCAGGACGTAAGAATTGCCATTGGATGTCCTCCTGCTCCGCATATCACTAATTCGCGACTGCCCATACAGAACAAGATCCCCACCTTGAAGGAACAATGGGAATGCGCGAGACTCGTTCTTCTTAGTCACTTTACTGTTGAACTTCCTCAGATTTGGTAAGTTAATCCTCGGCTCGGTAAACTATTGCCTGAACAAAGCTTATGAATATTCAGGCTCTTCCATCCCATGGCCCAATACTTCGGCCTCACTACCACGGTTCCCTTCCCTTCTCTCTGGACGATGGCATACCAAATCGCAATCTTCTTCGTTATGGAGGATACATGGCACTACTTTCTTCATCGCGCTCTTCACTGGGGTCCTCTTTACAAGGCCATTCACAAAATTCACCACCAATACTCCGCTCCTTTCGGCTTGGCTGCAGAATACGCTTCTCCAATTGAAGTCATGCTTCTCGGATTCGGAACCGTTGGCTGCCCCATCTTATGGTGTGCTTTCACTGGCGACCTCCACATCTTGACCATGTACATTTGGATCGTTTTGCGCTTGTTCCAGGCTATTGATGCTCATAGCGGCTACGAGTTCCCATGGAGCTTGCACCATTTCCTGCCTTTCTGGGCTGGCGCAGACCACCACGATGTTCACCACGAGAAGTTCATTGGCAACTTTGCCAGCAGCTTCCGCTGGTGGGACTTTGTCCTCGACACTGAATATACTCCTGAATCGGTGAAGCGCTGGCGTGAGAAGAAGGCCGAGAAGGTGGCCAAGAAGGCTAACTAGAATGTCTTTCTACCTCTCCAACGCGTCTGAAATTCTTGCTTACTTCCCTTAACCACCGCATCTCATCAATCATCAATGTCCATTGCTCTTCGTTACGAACCATGACCAGACAGGATCGGGCCAAGGCACCCCCTTGATCTTTCAGGACACAAAACTCGTTCAACTACCCTTTTTAATGCCTGTTTCTTGTGTATAGAACCCCGACTCGTTCAGGATTACGATTTTGCTGTATCGTTAAACAGCAACCCTATAGTTATAGACTGTATGAGGATAAAGATAATATCAATGACTTATATGTATCTTATAACCCAATAAAGATCTACCCATCGGTCCTGAACCAGAGAGTCTAAGCCATCCTCGCTCTCATTTGCTCAATGCCGACTGACTACCTAGACTGGCTGGGTTGGCAATGACAACAATGAGACCGGGTCGTCGAAACGTTCAACGTCTTCGCGCAACAAAACTTCCATGTACTCATCTGGCAAAGGGGAACCCCGGACTATCCAGCGAAAGTGAGTCTTCCTTGGCCCGAGAGAGTTCAAGACCGTTGTTTTCAAAAGAATCATGGCGGGATAATTAGGTCTTCGGACTTGAAAGGTCATAGAGTGTTTAGAGGCGTCGTACTCTGTAAGTTCCTCCGTGAAGGTGTATTGCTGACCCTTACTTTGCCCGGCGGGATGGTTCGTTCACTTCATCATCGTGGATATCTGACACATTTGACTGAGGCATGACAGAATATGATCTACGTATACGCGCCAAAATGTTGCTCTCGTGAGAAGAAAATCACCAATATACATCATCAATATACCAACCTATATCAGGCCTCGGTTTCAGGCCAGTGGTCGATTTTCTGGTCTTTATAACGTTTCTCAGAAAAGCGTCAGATACAGTAGTGCCAATTTGCGACTGTTCAGATGCAGAAAATCAAATCAACATTTCCAAGGTATGAGTTTCCGGCCATAGACTTGAATAACCTTGGTCAGCATCACTTGAAGTTGGACACTTCAATCTAACTGAGGTCGGATCAGACGGTACAATAGCTACTACGGATAGCTGCGCTCTGTTGTATTGCATCAAGCACAGATTTGTTCTTCTGGCTCAGATGTACGAGTTAGGAAAAGCTGGGGAGGCCAACCTCATATTCGAATGAACAACTCTGCCTCGACACGAAACAGATTGTACAAATCAGAAAATTAGCTAGTAACGTGCTCATCTATTTTGACTATACATCTGGTTTGCGGCGGAAAAACGCCTCTACGCTTGTTTGCTTGACACTCGGGAAGCGCGCATCATCCACTGGCTCGTCATTCGAAGTCCTAGCTGGGAAGTTGTATTGGGAGCAGTACCAAATATAGCTATGCCACCCGCTCTTCTCATGTTTAGATCTTCCTTCGTTGAGCTTATCTTCTGCGTCCTGCATTTATCCTAGGCAATTAAGTATAGCAGTGATACAACCTTCTCACCCCGGCATTGTACGTACGACACTCTGCATGTATTGGCATTATATACATGTATTAATAACATGACTCAATTTATTATTATTATTCATAATTATTCGAGCATATACTGCTTTCCTTGTATGCGCGCTAGTAACTTGTCTAATATAGTCTAGATCACACACCAAAAGACAAACATAGAATTATGATAAATCTTATATATAAGATACCCTTTTCCTATATTAATCACGCGAGCATGATGTAATCTCATATATCTTTTAATATTACTATAATAAGCTGCTACCAGGATCAAAAGTTCTTGTTATATAGTTAGTAATAAATTAATAGAGAGAGGTTAAGACGTAAGAGAGAAGTTTAGATAAATAATTCAGCTATAATTCTTCTGAACTTATCTTATCTATGTTCATATCTTATATAATATAAAATATATGCCTATTATACTCTGAACTATAGTAGAAATTATATATAGTATTAAATAAACTATCTAGAGCGTAGCCTTTTTCTAGATTTTAGGTGCCTTAAAGATTAGATCTTGCTTAAAACTATAAAGGTTTCTGATACCTTATTTACATCAGGAGTAGAAAGGAGGACACTAGCATCGTTTAAGAAAACAGGCTCGCGGTTCTACAGTGCCTCTCTCTGCTTGTTTGTAGGATTTATTCTATATAAAGACTGTATCTTATCTAGATATAGCTGAGGCGTTTTACATAGGTGATCACGAAGGGCTTTAAAATTATTATTGGTGGAAGATAGCGTAGGCATCTACTGTTATTTGGCGGTGCTATCATAGTACTCAAATAGATAATAGATTAGAATGATGTCTTTTGACTGTGCTTAGATGGCACTGGGCTGTATTGTTGATCTAGAGGGTTGTAATCTTATTACCTACAATCATACCATGCTAGTTGGTGGAGCTATTATACACGATGATTAAAGTTGCATGGATCTGCCGAAGGATCTCCCGCTAGTGGAAACATCCTCACGAGGGTAATGTTGTATTACGAATACCCGGAATCGTCCCCTTCTGAACCATGAGCCCTAAGTTACCATACCGTCTAATTACTAAGTTGGGTATGATTGACCATTGCTTACAGCGATTAACAGAAACCATCAAAGTGAGTCGAAGCGCGCACTGGTTTTGCAGTCGAGTGTAGGAAACTTTAGCTTTTCAAAGCTAGCAAGGCTGCGAAGCCTTCCCCTCTCCGTATTAACCACGATTGGATATCAGAATGTGAGTAGATCTCGGCTAAAGTTGCCCGTATTTCCAGCTATATGCATACAGATACACCTTGCCTTGCATTAATGGGGCTACACATTCTTTACGATGGGCGGTTGCCCACCAAGGGGGGTTGGAAAACTCGCCGCGTTGAGTACACTACTTTGAGAATCGATATCCACACATCCCTGGCAGTGAATTGGTTAATTTTCCACACTTTCAAAGGAACCGATGTCAATGCCAGCGCTCCCTGCGGGAAATAACCTTCAAAAGAGTCAACAATATGCAATTGTCGTTTCTCTCTTTTCGACATGGACGCTCGCGATACTCGTCGTATGTCTTCGATTTGCCTCGAGAGTGATATCCAAGGTCGGTTTTTGGTTAGATGACTGGCTTATTATACCTGCCATGGTAAGCAAAGACAAACATTCTCGCTGAGCAGTGAGTGAGTGAATGGGGCTTTTTAGGTATTGCAAACTGTACACTGTTTTATGGCTGGTATTTGGTGTAGGTCGTTTATTCGTCCATCATGGATGCATCCTTCCCACGTCCAGCAAACTGACCTACATCCTAGCGATAAACAATGGCGTGGGAAAGCACATCTGGGTCTCTTCCCCGGAGAAATCTACCCTCCTTTTCCAGGGACTCTTTATTGCACAGTTTTTGTACGTTGGGATCGTATGCTTTGCCAAATTTTCTATATTAGCCATGTATTGGCGGCTATTCAATGTAGAGCATTATGTGAGGGTCGCAATCTATGTCTTGGCTGTCATTGTGGCATGTTGGGGATTTGGCATAGTAAGTCAAGCCAATATTGCGTCAAAAAGAAACTTGTTCCGCCGAACCCTAACCTACTCCCCATGATAGCTAACTATATCACTACCACCAGATATTAACATCATGTCTGCTGTGCATACCTTTGAAGGGATTCTGGGACAAGACAATCAAAGCGAAGTGTGGCGTGGATTCTCGGGTTTTCTTTATCGGCAATGCGGTTCCCAATATCTTAACCGATGCTGCTATTTTATGTGTGCCAATGCGTGTGGTTTGGGGATTGAATTTACGGAGTTTGCAGAAGATCACCCTCAGCTTCGTATTCCTGATGGGAGCCTTGTACGTGTTACACTCATCCATGAGAGGGTGTGGTGCGCAAAATAAGAACCCTGAGATGATCAGCTAATCACGCCGTGTTTATACACTTATAGTGCCACAGCTACTTCTATCATCCGTCTCGTGTATCTGATGAGTCTTGACTTGACTTCCGTGGACGTTACGTGGACCACCCGCAAAATCCAGATTTGGACCCCGGTTGAAATGAATGTGGTTATCATCTCAGGTAAGCTTATAGCTCTAGCACCTTTACATGTCTACATACACTATTCTATGTTAACACCTCGTTGTGATTGCAGCCTGTCTACCTTGTCTACGCCCGGTACTCTCCTTAGTCCTGAGTACCTCCCGTTTAACTCGCGCAAATCGATGAAAAAAAAAAAACAAAAAAAAAACGACAGGTACTTTCCGAGCCGCACTTCAAGGCACTGTATGACAGTAAGAATAAAGTCATACAGTATTATCTGGATTTCTAGCTCTTCTGTTATCAGTCCCGCAAGCCGAAAATGGCCTCTAGCGCTCTGCTCTCGCGCACCAACAGTATCACAACACACCGTTTCAGAAGTGTCAAAATATTGATCAGAGTTCTCCTCGTAGGCTTGCCAATTCGACCTGATGAAAGCCTTAAGCTTGGCAAAAATCTCTTCAATCGGGTTTAGATCCAGCGAGTATGGTGGCAAGTATACATACAAGTTTAATTCTTGCCCTCAAACATATTTCTTCAGTTCAGTCTGAGTGGTTATTATTATTCATATTTAACGTCTATATGCAACCTTATGGGTTATGACAGACACGTGCTCGAGTAAGGCCCTAGGGGCTCACCCCTAAGAGTTCCCAACAGTGTGATTCTAGGCCTTAATCTCGCGCCCATATGGCGCATCCGCCAGGGGCTTTTGGGCATGCTTATAGGCCACCGTGCCTATAAGAGTCCCTTATAGTTTCCAACATAGGGGCACTCCTAGCGAGCAAAGGCCCTGGTGGCCACGCTTAAGCACTAGGGTGCCCATCCCCCTATCCTATCCCCTCGTCCTCCCACTCCCTTAGGGCTTCCCACCCCAATCTGTGTGATAAAAGGGTGCATTGTCCACAAGACAGAACAAATTTCGGCTTCGGCTGTTTACACGGTGATTAAGGAGCTGTCCAGTAAGTCCTCAAACATTGTAGCGTCTGTTGAACGATGAAAAATACAAGAACGCGCAGGCAAAAATCTGATAGCGTCTATCAGTTAGTTAGTTAGTTGGTTAGATTTGATATACCCACTATAGCTAGCTATATCTAAAAGACAACTAGATATATATCTAAGCTAGCAGATACTAATATAAATTATAGCACAACTATAAAAGAGGCATACTTAGGCCTCGCCATAGCCTACGGGTCTACCTAAATAGGCCACCCATTACCCATCTCTTGGCGGGTAATGGGTAGGAATTCACTACCTATAGCGGGTAATGGGTAGCAAAAATAGAATCTATATAGATTTAGATATTATTAATAGATAAATAAATAGTATAAATATAATCTTAGTAAAATATATATAATTTATATATATCTTAGCTATATTTGAGATATTACTTTTATAATCTAAAAAAAAAATATAAATTATAAACTACTATTATTATTAAATTAAACTTAAAAAAATATTATAAAAAGATTTAGAAAATAGAAAATATATACTTTAATTATTATATTTTTTAATTATATTATAAATAGATAGAATAATAATAAAATATAAATATAACAATAGATATAATAATAAATATAATAATACATTATAGATATTATAAGTTAATCTTATATTAGAGATTTAGATAATACTCTTATAAGAATCTTTATTATTATATATAAAGTTATTTCTATCTTTTTTATCTAAAGTAAAATATAGTATTAGAAAGTCTCTATTTATATAAAAAGCTTTAATTTAAATTATATAATATTAGACTAAATATTAGATTAAATATTAAACTAAATACTAAATTAATTATTAAACTAAATATTAGATTAAATAATAAATTAAGCACTAAATTAAATATTAATTAAATCTCTATTCTGTTTTTTTTATAGATTTATATATATATAAGAATTTATTATTTTCTCTTTTTTTTTCTTATATTATAATTTATATTCTTATATATTTTTATAATAAATATTAAATAGGACTAGCCTATAATAGATAAATATATAATAAACTAGTTCTATTCTATACTTATTAGAAAAGCCTATTTAAATAGAAATTATAATATAAAAAAAGAAAAAGAAAAAGAAGCTTATAATTATATAGCTTTTTGCTAGTAAATAATAACTCTATATTCTAGATATAGAAGCTATAGCTTAAGTATAAGTATTAAGTAGATATTAATATAATAAAATAATTATTAAATTAATTATAATACTACTAGATAATAAGAGTTTAATAAAATAATTAATAAAATAATTAATAAAATAATTAATAAAATAATTAATAAAATAATTAATAAAATAATTAATAAAATAATTAAT